>CAUYPK010015698.1:0-16046 GCA_963574355.1 Loris lydekkerianus | reverse complement strand
GAGCTACTTCTGCGTAGCAACGACTCAGCAAGGCCCGGCCTGAAACTGCCTCTACCTAGATACAGCCAATGTGGTACCATGCCATTGGCCCGACCCTGTCACTCACCTCTTCCCCCACCTTCTTTCCCTGCCCCTTCTCCACAATAAAAAAATAAATTAAAAAATAAAAAATAAAAAATAAATTGCATTTAGGTTTGGAATGAACTAGGAGAGAATTAAATGAAATGATTAATTGAAAAAAAAAAAAAAAAAAAAAAAAAAAAGATCCAAAAAGAAAATTTGGTAAAAACTCTTGAAGATTTTGGGTTAGGGAAAGAGTTTATGAAGAAGACTTTTGTGGCAATTGCAACAACAACAAAAATAAATGAATGGGATTTAATTAAATTGATACACTTCACAGCTAAGGACACAACAATTAAAGCAAATAGACTACCTTCAGAATGGAAAAAGATATTTGCATGTTACAAATCTGAGAATGGCTGATAACTAGAATCTACAGAGATCTCAAATTAATCAACAAAAAAAGGGCAAACAATCTCACCTATCACTGGGCAAGTGACATGACAGAACCTTCTCTGAGGAAGACAGAGGAGTGGCTAACAAACATATAAAAAAATGCTCATCATCTGTAATCATCAGAGAAATGCAAATCAAAACCACTCTGAGATATCACCTAACCCCAGGGAGATTAGCCCACATCACAAAGTCCCAAAGTTGCAGATGCTAGCATGGATGTGGAGAGAGGGGAACACTTTTACACTGTTGGTTGAGACTGCAAACTAATACAGCCTCTCTGGAAAGTAGTATAGAGAATCCTCAAAGAACTCGAATTAGACATCCCATTTGATCCTGCAATCCCATTACTAGGCATCTACCTAAAAGAAAAAGAAATCATTTTATCATAAGGACATTTGCATTAGATTGATATCACAACTCAATTTGTAATCGCCAAGATGTGGAAACAACCCTAAATATCCATCTACCCAGGAATGGATTAACAAACTATGGTATATGAATAACATAGAATATTATTCAGCCATAAAAAAGACGAAGATGGGCAGCACCTGTGGCTCAAAGGAATAGGGTGCCAGCCCCATATGCTGGAAGGGGCGAGTTAAAAGCCAGCCCCGGCCAGAAACTGCAAAAAAAAAAAAAAAACATGAAAAATGTTGCATCGTTTTTTTTTTTTTTTTTGCAGTTTTTGGCCGGTGCTGGCTTTGAACCCGCCACCCTCAGTACATGGCACCAGTGCCCTATTCCTTTGAGCCACAGGTGCCACCCGCATCTTTTCTATTAACCTGGATGAGTTGAAACACATTCTTCTTAGTAAAGTAACACAAGAATGGAAAAGCAAATATCCAATGTATTCAATACTAACATGAAGCCAGTAGATGATTTAATACATGCCCACATAAGAGAAAAACTCAATTCGATTCAAGTTGGAGGTAGGGGGAATGCGGGAGGGGGGAGAGGAGAAGAGGGAGGGGGATTGGTGTGCTCCCGCTTAATGGATACATGTACGGGTATTGAAACACCTTTTGGGTACGGGAATCTACCTAACATATGCAAATATTGTAACATAGTTGTTTGTACCCTCATTTAAACCTAAAAATTAAAAAGAAAATGTATTACCTTTGGACCAGGCAGGATTATTTTTGTTTTTATTTTATTTACTTTTGATACAGAGTCTCATACTCTATTGCCCTGGGTAGAGTGCCATGGTGTCATAGCACCCTCCACTCCTGGGCTCAAGGAATTCTCTTGCCTCAGCTTCCTGAGTAGACAGGACTATAGGCACCTGCTACCATGCCTGGCTAGTTTTTCTATTTTTAGTAGAGATTTGGTGTCACTCTTGCTCAGGTTGCTCTCGAACTCCTGAGCTCAGATAATCCACCTGCCTTGGCCTCCCTGAGTGCTAGGATCACAGGTATGAGCCACTTCACCTGGCCAGCCAGCATTATTTTTATAGAAAATAATTTTTTTGTTTGTTTGTTTTTGAGACAGAGCCTCAAGCTATCACCCTGGGTAGAGTGCTATGGCATCACAACTGACAGCAACCTCCAACTCCTGGGCTCAAGCGATTCTCCTGCCTCTGCCTCCCAAGTAGCTGGGACTACAGGCACCCACCACAACGCCCAGCTATTTTTTGATTGCAGCCGTCATTGGTGTTTGGCGGGCCTGGGCTGGATTTGAACCCGCCAGCTCAGGTGTATGTGGCTGACGCCTTAGCCGCCTGGGACACAGGTGCTGAGCCTACATACAATAGTTTTTATTGAAAAATTATAAGTAAAGTCTCTGTTACTAATGTTCCTTTAAAAAAGTTTCCCTGTTGCTTTTCTTTTTTGGGGGGGAGGGAGACAGATTTCAAGCTGTCTCCCTCAGTAGAGTGCTGTGGTGTCACAGCTCACAGCAACCTCAAACTCTTGGGCTTAAGCAATTCTCTTGCCTCAGCCTTCCCCCACTGCCCAGCTACTTTTTTGTTGCAGTTGTCATCGTTGTTTAGCTGGCCCAGGCCAGGTTTGAACCTGCCAGCTTCAGTGTATGTGGCTGGTACTGTAACCACTGTGCTATGGGCGCCAAGCCAAAACAAAAAGTGTTCCTTTTGATGTGGAAGTTTTGGCAGTAATTTAGGTAATAACACAGGGAGCAAAGATATGAGCCTTTGGGAAAGAGTTTTAGGAGGATGATGTAAAGGACTTCCCAATATTATATCCCTAATATCACCTTTTGGCTTCTTTTCCCTAGGACACTGTCTTTGTCGAATTAAACAAAACTCTGAAGATGTGGAGGAGAAGTACCACCCACCTTCTAATCACCCGGTATCCACTATTCTTACCCTTGAGCACCTCATTGATATATTGATTGAAGTAGTCTATTCTCAAGGAATCCTCAAGGAGATTTTCATTTTCTCCTATGGGCATGCCATTCCCAGCCAGGTATATTGGAACTTTTCCTCTTGTGTATTCCAGGGATACAAACAACAGCAGCCTCCTTATTCCCCAAGGCACCACACGAATCCAGGAGGCTGAGGTCTGGGGCCATGTAGGGTCTATGTGTTGGGAGAAGCCTCCGATGGTATCATAGCTAGGAGTGCAGGTATCTTGTTGGCTCTTACTGATGAGGCGGGAAGTGTAATGAGACAGACCTAGAAAATCAGCTGAGCCTTTTAGGAGCTGCTTCTCTGCTTCAGTGAACTCAGGGAGCTGGGCCACAAGACTGGGGCATTGTTTGTTCATCTGTTGGATTTGGGCTCTCAAGATGGCTGGGTAGTCTCCATCCACAAAGATGGGGTGTGCAAACCAGCCCAGCATAAAGTTCAAAAAGCGCTCAGAGGCTGTCTGGTCCTCGAGTCTCTCTGGAGACAGGGGTTCTGCCCAGTCTGAGTTCAGCACAATGCCCACACGCCCCTGCTGCTGTGTGCGATGGTAGTTATTGTAGTGGTGCCAAGTTCTGGCATGAGCCTTGAGGACCAAGTGAGCTACCTTATAAGGAAAAAAGAAGGAAATACCGTGCTTAGTAACAACAACAGCAACAAAGGGACTAACAAGCCAGTAATAAGTCAACAACAGAATGTTAACAAGTTAACACCAATGTCAACAAGTCAATAATAATGTCAGTAAGTCAACAATATCAAGTTAAGACTGGTGCTAAGAATGTCAAGTTAACAGCAACGCCAAAAAGTTAACACTGATATCAACAAATCAACATCAACACCAGTGTCAACATCAATAATCTCAGTAACAGGGCCAGGCCTGGTGGCTCACACTGATAATCCTAGCATTCTGTGAGGCTGAAGTGGTGGATTGCTGAGCTCAGGAGTTTGAGACCAGCCTGAGCAAGATGGGGTCATACGCATCTCTAAAAATAGCCAGGCGTTGTGGCAGATGCCTGTAGTCCCAACTACCCAGGAGGCTAAGCCCAAGAGGTTGCTGTGAGCTGTGATGCTAGGGCACTCTACTGAGGATGACAAAGTGAGACTCTATCTCAAAAAACAAAAAACTCAATAACGTCAATAAGTCCACAATGACTGTCAAGAGTGTCAGTCAACAGCAATGTCAATAACGCCAACAATATCAGCAAAAATGTTGAGAACAATGTCAATAAAGTCAACACCAGTATTATCAACAAAGTTAATCAATAATTATGCATTGGGGTTGTGCCTGTGGCTCAGTGAGTAGGGCACCGGCCCCATATACCAAGGGTGGCGGGTTCAAACCTGGCCCCGGCCAAACTGCACAAACAACAAAAAAATAGCTGAGTGTTGTGGTGGGTGCCTGTAGTCCCAGCTATTTGGGAGGCTGAGGCAAGAGAATTGCCTAAGCTCAAGAGGAGGTTGAGCTCTACCCAGGGTGACAGAGTGAGACTCTGTCTCTAAAATAAATAAATAATAAATAAATAAATATGCATCATCTGCAAAATAACATCTAGCTGGGCTCATGCCTATAATTATAGCACTTTAGGAGGCCAAAGCGGAAGGATTGCTTAAGGCCAGGAGTTTGAGACCAGACTGGGCAACATAGTGAGACTCTATCTCCACAAAACATTTAAAAATTAGCTAGATGTGGTGGTGTGCACCTACAGTCCTAGCTACTCATGAGGGTAAGAAGAATCCCTTGAGCCCAAGAGTTTGAGGCTGCAGTGAGCTATGATCATGCTACTACACTCCAAACTGGGTGACAGAGTGAAATCCTGTCTCAAAAAAGTAAAAATAGTAATAGCATCCACACTCACTTGGCAGGATTAAAGAAGTGTATATAAAGCACCAACCAGAAACTTGGAGTGCAGGAGTGAGCCTGCTGTATCTTAGCTTGTTTTTTCTCTTGTCTTTTACTCATCAGAAGTGGATGACACTATTGAAGAATTTCATATCAAAATATGCCCTAGCAGGGTGGTGCCTGTAGCTCAAGAAACTAAGACAGCCAGCCACATTTACCAGAGCTAGCGGGTTCGAATCCGGCTCAGGCCTGCCAGACAACAATGACAGCTACAATAAAAAAATAGCCAGGCATTGTGGTGGGCACCTGTAGTCCCAGCTACTTGGGAGGCTGAGGCAAGAAAATCACTTAAGCCCAGGAGTTTGAGGTTGCTGTGAGTTGTGATGCCACAGTACTCTACCCAGGGTGATAATTTGAGACTCTGTCTCAAAAAAAAAAAAAAAAAAAAAAAAAAAAAAAAATATATATATATATATATATATATCTCCATCCTAGTAACTGAAATTCTTGGCTGCTTCTCTTGTTCCAAATGTTAGTACTTAATTGGGTCCTGAATTCTGATGCTAAACTGTGCTTCTTTCCAAAATGCAGGAATACCTCCCCTCTAAACTAGTCAGTGTCAGGCAGGGTGCTCAAGAGAATGTGAAGAAACCTTCAGAAACAAGCATTTTTGCCACACGGTAACAAGGAAAAAGGTAATGACCCATGTTAAGTAAACAATGAGCACAAAATTGAGGTGCACTGTGACAACACCAAAAATGCAAAGAAGCCAAGGATATAGGTAAAATAGTTAAAAACAAACAAACAAACAACAAAAAAAAAACCCCCCAACCCTTTTATTTAAAAATTTTCCTTAATGATTGCTATGAACTGAATTGATTCCACTTCAAAATTCATATAATGAAGCTCTAACCCCCAATGTGATGGTCTTTGGAGATGGGGCCTTTGGGAGGCAGTTGGGTTTAGATGAGGTTAAGGGTGTGGCCCTCAGGATGAGATTAGTGTCCTTATAGGAAGACACTTCAGAGCTCTCTCTTCCTACTGTATGAGGATGTAGCAAGAAGATGGTTGTCTGCCAGACAGAAAGAGAGTCCACACCAGAACTTGACTATACTGGTGCCTTGATTTTGGACTTCCCTGACTCTTCCCCAACAGCTCAAATAGCTGTTGTTTAACCACTAGTCTACAGTTCTTTGCTATAGCATACCAAGCTCACTTGTTAAAGGCAAGAATTGAAGGGGAAAGTGAAAGGGACTTTCTTATCAAAGTTTCTGTGAAAATATCTCAGGAGCCACAGTTCAAAGGATAAGAAAAATGTAAGAAAAAGGTTTGGATAAGTTTTACAACCAAGAGACAAAGTTTCAAACCTTCCATTTTCAGAAGGGTTGTCTCTCCATTGCTGTAAGGAGCAGAAGGGAAGCTTTGACATATGTATTAGAACCTTGGCATCTCATTGAGTTATTTATTCATGTGTTCCAGCTCACTGTAATTATGGATTTCTTGAATTGTTCTCTAATTTTATTCTCTGTATTAGTATCATATCCCTGAAAAGTTTGTAACATGCCAAGGGCATGGTTGTATATCACTCCTAAGATCTAGGAGAGGCACAAGAAATACTCTTTATTTAAGGATAGAACCCAAAGAGGGACAGGGGAAAGCCAGCCTGACACGTCTGTCCTGAAGAATGTTGCCAGGAAAAGCTGGTGGGTCTTTTGGGAGGTTCTAAAGAAAAGGGAAATGATGGCAAGGACTTATATTGAGCAGGTCTAAACTTTGTCCCCAAAATATACATCCTCTGCCTATTGAAATAATGTGCTGATCGCTCTGTGTGAAGCCAGCACCTCCCTCCTCACCTGCAGCCAGCATGCTGAGGGTAAAGCACGGGACATGGCCCCACACTAGTCAGTCACCACAGCCCTAGCTGAGCCCCAGCAACTGGTGCAGGGACAGGCATGTAGCCCACTCAGAGGCCACGAGACACTGGGATGCTTTTCTTGGGAATGGCAGAACAGAGGAGAGCTTTCTTTCTGCTGGTGTTGAAATAAGAGAAGCAGGGTTGCTGCCATCTGGCTACCAAGCAATCCGAGAATAAAGCTGACCTGGGGAGCAAGGGAGGGAGAGCAGGTGGGCTTTGGTGATGTTGTTTGTGCCCTGAGCAAACTCTACTCTGATCAACCTAAAACCATGAATTTTCAGTTTCCTGGATTCATGTATTTTCTTCTTGCTTAAGTCAGTTGGGGTTGGGTTTTCTGTCACTTGCAACTAAGGGTCCCAAGTCACATGGAGAACTTGCTTTGGAGTCAGGAAGATTTGGGTTCAAGTCCTGACTTCACCTGGCAACCTGCTAGTAAGCCATCATGGGCAAGTTGCTTGGCCTCCCTGAGCCCCACTTCCCTCACCCATCAGCACTGTCTGAGGGTGAAATAACTATTCTTAAAGTGCCAGCACAGGATGGGTGCAGTGGCTCATGCCTATAATCCTAGCACTCTGGGAGGCCGAGGTGGGTAGATTGTTGAACTCACAAATTTAAGACCAGCCTGAGCAAAAGTGAGACCTCATTAAAAACAAACAAACAAACAAAAAAAAAAACTAGGCAGGCATTGTGGTGGGTGCCTGTAGTAGCTACCCGGAAGGTGCCCAAGAGTTTGAAGTTGCTATGAGCTATGACGCCACAGCACTCTACTCAGGGTGACAGCTTGAGAGTCTGTCTCAAAAAAAAGAAAAAAAGGCTCGGTGCATGTGGCTCAAGCGGCTAAGGCGCCAGCCACATACACCTGAGCCGGTGGGTTCAAATCCAGCCCAGGCCCGCCAAACAACAATGACGGCTGCAACCAGAAAACAGCCGGGCGTTGTGGTGGGTGCCTGTAGTCCCAGCTACTTGGGAGGCGGAGGCAGGAGAATCGCTTGAGCCCAGGAGTTGGAGGTTGCTGTGAGCTGAGATGTCACGTACTCTACCCAGGGTGACAGCTTGAGGCTCTGTCTCAAAAAAAAAAAAAAAAAAAGAAAAAGAAAAGAAAAGAAAAAAAAGTGCTAGCACAGCATCCTGACAAAATTAGGTGATGAACAATGTATGGTTCCTTCCCTCCCTCTGATTTCCTTAAAAGAACAAAAGCAAAAGACTTGCCGATGAAAGCATACAGACAAAATGACTTTCTTCCAGCCAATGTCCTTTGTTCCCCAATTAGTAGGGAATGCAGGGATGGGAATTACCTTAAAAGATGCCACTCCAGGGTCAGAGACACCCGGAGCGTGCTGGCCGGTGCCATAGCCTGCGTAGCTCGTCACCCAGGGCTCGTGGAAGGTCACCCACAGCTTCACGCGGTCCCCAAAAGTGGAAAAGCAGAAGGCCGCATAGTCCAGGAAGGCGTCTACCACACTCTCATCCTGCCAACCCCCGCGATCCTGCAGGGCCTGCGGCAGGTCCCAGTGGAACAGTGTGACCATGGGCTGGATGTGAGAGTCCAGCAGGCTGTCGATCAGCTTGTTGTAGTAGGTGACGCCTGCACGGTTGGGGCTGCTCCTGTGCCCATTGGGGAAGATGCGGGACCAGGAGATGGAGAACTTGTACACCTGAGCCCGGAGGCCGCGAAGCAGGGCGACGTCAGAGGCTGTTTTGTGGTAGCTGTCACTGGCCACTGCCGGTGTTGCTTGGCCCTTGGCGGCATTCAGGAGCCCGAATCGGTCCCAGACACTTGCCCCTCTGCCACCCTCGGTCCAGCCACCTTCCACGCTAAAAGCTGCTGTGGAGACACCCCAGAGGAAGCCTTCAGGAAAGACATGCTGTAAGAAGGCATCCCTTTCTGCCCTGGACTGGTTAGCAAATGTTTCCCAGACTCTCTGATAGGCAGATCGAGGGGGTGAGGAGCCGGCTGCCACCTCCTGGGTCTGCTGCTTGTCAGTCTGAAGGGCCAGGCTACCAGGCAGAGCACATGACAGGCTGTGGGATTGAAATGACATAAATAGCGATGAATGACTGTATTGATGAATAGAGGCAGATGTTTAACCAGTAAAGATTCCAGAAACACTGAGTTGAAAGCCATATCCAGGCTCAGCGCCCGTAGCACAGTGGTTACAGCGCCAGCCACATACATCCAGGCTGGCAGGTTTGAATCCAGCCCGGGCTAGCTAAGCAACAATGACAACTGCAACAAAGAGAAAAAAATTGCCAGGCATTTTGGTGGGTGCCTGTAGTCCCCTCTACTTGGGAGGCTGAGGCAAGAGAATCACTTAAGCTCCAGCGATTCTTAAGAGATCGCTTAAGTTTGAGGTTGCTGTGAGCTGTGATGCTACAGCACTCTACCCAGGGAGACATACTGAGAGTCTGTCTAAAAAAAAAGAAAGAAAGAAAGAAAGCCATATCCACAGAGCAATGGGGAGAGAGTGACTAGCAGATGAGAAAATAATATTATTTTAAATGTAAAGTAAATTTTTTTTCGTTTGTGTGGAAAGTGGATCTTCCAGTGAGGACTAGAAAACCTGCTAGACAAATTCTAAAAGAGCTGTAACACCAGAGAAAATTATTACTACCCCTTCTTAGGTGAGTTATTCTTACTCTTCCATGAGTGAAAATGTAGCATTGTTACCATTTTCTGTTTTAGCTTGCCCTTGAAGACTGTGTTTACTTCTTCTGCCACACTTTATTCTTCTGATAATTGTTTATAAAATATAGCTAATGATAACAATGACCTCTATTTATTGACCTTCAATTCCCTGCTGGCCAGTAACTTCTCCTTGACCACACATCTTGCAAGTGGTGGACAGTCTATGCTTTTAAGCACTATACTACTGTGTGCGCGGATGTTTCTGTATGCATGCATATGTACATATGCTATACTGTATATATTAAATAAAACATCACATAAAAGTGCTATCCCTGTATGCAATATAGTCTGATGTTTTCTATTTTATTCTAGTCTATGTGTCTCTCATTTCTTCTTTTTTTTCCTTTTCTTTTTTTTTATTTTTTCAGTTTTGGCTGCCAGCTTCAAAATTGACTTCATGGTCAATGCAACACTTCCTGCAGGCTGGAAAGCAAAGCACCACAGTGTGCTGCAAATCATAGCCAGCAGAGGGCAGCCGTGGGGAGGGGGGTGGCACAGCTGGTCTATGGGTGTGGAGAAGGGCACTCTCCTGGGGATAGGAGGTGGAGTACAAGAACATCCCCCTGTCAGAGGGCTTCATATGGAGAGGGAATGATGCTTCTACCTGATAGAAGCTACAGGGACACTATAGAGGGGCCTCCCTCCCAAAGGGCCTGAGCCTGAGTTGTCTGATGGGGAGTGCAGGTCTTCTAACCTAAGCACCTCCTGTTTCACTCAGCATCAACCCCCTCACATTTGCTAGAGTGATAGGGAGGGGAAATGACTATTGCATGGGGAGGGGAAATGCATGCACAACTCTGGAGCACAGCCAGGGATGCGGTGCTGTCCACTCTATTCTCAAACTCAGCTGTGCACAGGTACGCGCACATTCACAGAAGCCTTAGCTGCTCATCATTTTACCCTGACCAACCCTTCTGACCTGACTCCCCCTGGCTTGGATGAAAAGAGGTCTCAGGAAATAAACCATGCTGGGATGAAGCAGAATTTGCCACACAGGTCTTGGAACTGGGAGTACTGGGTTTGCCCAACTCAGAGGGAGATTTAGCCTCAGCTCTTGCCTAGTGCTTCCAAGTACATCTCCTTCAGCTGACACACCTCACACATCCCACAAAAAGCTTTCTCCCTCCTCTGCGGTACAGTGCTGTGTATTTCCTGCTCCACTGACATGAGAGCCACTTGGGGGCCTCTCTGCCTTTCCTGTGAGGTCTAAAATTCTTAAGAGAGAAAACTACATCAATCCTCTCTGAAGTCTCCCTCCACCAGCCCCTGCACCCAGTAGGTTCTCTGTCCACATCTGCCTGAGTAAGAACCCTAGTTGTCAGTTTAATATTAGCCAATGTTAGACCTTTTTTCATGGTGAAATACTACAAAATCAGGTGTTCGAGAACTGTGGAGCTAGTGTTATTTGTGTTTTGTAATCAGTGACTACAGTTTTGTCAAGGGCCTCTCTGGGAGTCCATTTTATTACAACCTCTCTACTGAAGACACAGGCCTGACTCCAAGTGTGCTCAGGGAGCCCTTCTGACCTGTGTTTGTTTAGTGCACTGTTTGCACTGCCAGAAAAAGCCTGTTGTGCATTCCCTGCTTGGTGACTACTGATATGAACTGCTGATTTGAAGCGAATTGAAAGGTTGGAAAAGTAGGAGGTCATGGCTCAGCTGAGTGCTGGGAGAGGAAAGGTACAAAGAGGTGGTGGCATTGAAGTTTATGAAAAGTCAGGGGTAAGTGACAAAGGAGAGTTCTAGCTGAAGGTCTGGAAGCCAAATGATTGTCTCCAGCCTCTGTCCCACGTCAAAGCATGGTGAGTGCCAGTCACATGTGCACCCCACTCCCCCACAGAGAGCCGAGGTGCTGGGATGCTCAGTGACGGTTTCCACACCGTTCTTTTTTCACTCAGAAAGCGTATTGGAATACAGGTGCATGAGAGCAATGTTATTGCAGGCATAACCTCAAATATGCCCTAATTTTGTTAAAATGTATTATTTGCAAATTTTGCTACTTGAGTCATTCAGTAAGAAAATGTTTGCAACCCCACCAGATTAAAACCTCCCTCCTGAGAACACTGTTGAGTTAGGCTTCTGTCCCTTGGCAGCAGCTGGCTTTCCTGTCCATGCTGTCTCCTCGTGGGGAAGACGTTTCACATCTCACATTGAGGAAATAGGGGCAAAGAGCTCCCTCACTTACTCAGATGTCCCTCGCTGTCCACATAACTTCAATGACCCAGTTATCTCCATCTTTCACTGGCTGCTCATCCACAAGCTCACACTGACTCCCCTCCAAGGTGGGGTTCAAATCCCAACTCTGCTAGTTGTGTGCAGTTGTGTGAATGGACAGGTGAGAAAGCCATGACTGTGTGGAGCCCAGAGTAAGACTCAGCAAGAGGTGGAACATCCCAGCTTTCCCTCAGACGCATCTATCAAATGCCCATAGTAGACTTGATGGCCCAAGAGGGCAACAGTCCCATAAGGTCACATAGGTGAAAGAAAACAGGACCTTCTACAAATCCGTTATGGGTCGTTCAACAGGCAATCTAACATTACCTTTTCTTAGAACTTGACGCACAACTCAGGAATTCATCCATGTCAAACCCAATGAGCACTTGGTCTTTATTTATGGCTGTAAGAGAAGAAGTTGAATTTACTGTATGTGACCCCCAACCAAGAACACACATGTTGGAAATCAATGGTTTTCCTCAGTTATACATACAACACCTTCAAACTCCAAGCAATGGTTTCAAGTCCCTTTGGAAAATACTATAGACTAAGGATGTAAGCAGGTCAGAAGTGATTTGTACTTATCTTTTTTTTTTTTTTTTGAGATAGAGTCTCACTCTGTCACCCTGGGTAGAGTGCTATGGCATCAAAGCTCACAGCAACCTCAAACTCTTGAGCTCAAGAGATCTTCCTTCTTCAGCCTCCCAAGTAGCTGGACAACAGGCACTCACCACAATACCTAGTTTTTTCTGTTTTTTGTAGAGACAGGCTCTTGCTCTCACTCCTTACTCAAACTCCTGACCTCAAGCAATCTCCCTGTGTCGGCCTCCCAGAGTAGCAGGATTATAGATGTGAGCCACAGTGCGTGTCAGATTTCTACTTACTTATGACTTAAACATGGTTCTCAAACTTGAGCGTGAATCAAAACACAAGTTGCTGGGCCTACTCTCAGAGTGTCTGATCCAGTAGAGAATATGCATTTTTAACAAGTTCTCAGGTGAAGTTGATTTGATGCTGCTGATTTGGGGACTACAACTTTTTTTATTATTATTATTATTATTTCAGGTTAATGTGAGGGTACAAACAACTAGGTTACAATGTTTGCATTTGTTAGGTAGAGTCCCTCTGGGACTACAACTTTGAGAATAATTGATTTAGAAGAACTCAAATATCAGAAAGAAGTGGTAAAATATACATAAACATAAAAGTTACCTGTTGAACCATTAGGAATGGGTAGGATTTAAGAACAGAAATCATAGGTAGAATTGGGCCAGGGGTAGCTCATGCCTGCAGTGCTAGCACAATGGGAGGCAGAGGTGGGTGGTTTGCCTGAGCTCACATGTTCGAGACCAGCCTGCATCAGAGTAAGACCTCATCTCTAAAAATAGCTGGGTGTTGTGGCGGGCACCTGTAGTCTCAGCTACTTGGGAGGCTGAGGCAAGAGAATCACTTGAGCCCAAGAGTTTGAGGTTGCTGTGAGCTGTGATGCCATGGCATTCTACCGAGGATGACAAAGTGAGACTCTGTCTAAAAAAAAAGAAGTCTTAGAATTGAAAATAATGTAACCTAAACATTTGTAACCTCATATTAATTTGAAACAAAAAAAAAGAACAGAAATTATTATACCATCAAAGGTGAGTTAGGGGCCAGGTGTGGTGGTTTACACCTATAATCCTAGCACTTTAGGAGGCCAAGGTGGAAGCATCACTTGAGGCCAGGAGTTTAAGACCAGTCTGGGCAACATAGTGAGATCCTGTCTCTAAAAACATGAAAAAATTAACTGGGTGTGGTGGCACATGCCTGTAGTCACAGCTATCTGGGAGGCTGGAGTGGAGGATCACTTGAACCCAGAAGTTGGAGGTTGCAGTGAGCTGTGAGCATGCCATTGCACTTGATCCTGGGCAACAGAGCAAGGTGCTGTCTCAAGAAAAAGAGTTAGGGCTCCACGGTCATAGCACAGTGGTTACGCCAGTCACATACACCGGGGGTGGCAGGTTCAAATCCAGCCTGGGCCAGCTAAAACAACAATGACAACTGCAACAAAAAACAGCTGGGCATTACGGCGGGTGTCTGTAGTCCCAGCTAGTTGGGAGGCTGAGGTAAGAGAATCAATAAAGCCCAAGAGTTTGAGGTTGCTGTGAGCTGTGTTGCTACAGCAATCTACTAAGGGCGACATTGTGACACTCTGCCTCAAAAAAAAAGAAAAAGAGTTAGGGTAAGTGGTACCCTGTTGAAAGCATCTATAGCAGGCATCCTCAAACTTTTTAAACATGGGGCTAATTCACTGTCCCTCAGACCATTGGAGGGCTGGACTATAGTTTAAAAAAAAAACAACTATGAACAAATTCCTATGTACATTGCACACATCTTATTTTGAAGTAAAAAACAAAATTTGGACAAATACAATTCACACCACTTCATGTGGCCCGCGGGCCACAGTTTGAGGACGCCTGATCTATAAAATAAATAAGCTTCAGAGGCCTGTGGGGCCAGCCCAGTGCTGAAAGGGGTTACAGGTGTGCAATGGTTTGGATGTGGTTTGTTACAAATAAAACTCATGGTGAAGTTTAATTGCCAGTGTAACAGTGTTGAGAGGCGGTGGTGCCTTAAGAGGTATGTAGGTCATGAGAGTTCCACCCTCATGAAGGGGGTTAATGCAGTCTTAGGGAGTAAGTTCATACTCTTTCTCTCTCTCTCTTCTTCTTTTTTTTTTTTTGGATTTAACTAGAATCAATGCAGAAAGTGCGCACTCCTGTAAGACTGTATTAGTTACCAGGAAAGTGGGTACAGCGAGGCTGCCTCTCCTGTTTCATCTATTTGCAGGTCCTCACTTCCCCTTCCACTTCTACACCATGTTATGAGGCCCTAACTAGAAAATGACCGGATGTGGCTGCCTGATCTTGACTCCAGAGCCATGAGCTAAATAAACTTTTCTTTATAAATGACGCAGTTTCAGGTATTCTGCTATAGTAACACAGACAAAGATAAAGTGTCAGAAAGGGGACTGCTGACTTCTCCCATACTAGCCTATGGATAAGGGTGACAGGACTTAAACATCAGGGCCCTTGGGCCTGTGCCCCTCTGCCCCTTCTTCCCTTCCTGCCGAGACTCTAAGGACCATGAGCCTTCACACTTTATCAGGCCCCACCTCTCCCTTGACTTGATTGTACCAGGAGCAGCCTTTTGACCCATGGCCAATCAATAAGATTCACTCTCAAGAATCTGTATTAAGAGACATTGAGAAGATGGTCCTCTGGCTGTGAATCCGAGACCTGAAAGTTCTTAGCATCTTGGTCAGGTACACACCAGGGCCACATGCAATCTGAGATAATGGGGACAGAGAACAAGGGAAAGCACAGAGAGTTGGCTGGGGGGAAAGAGAGCATGAGACAGCCTTGCTGTGAGAAGCTAAGATGAGAGACCTTGGAGGGAAAGGTAATGGAAGGGGACAGATGAGCAAAGATCATTTTCCAAGCTTATAACTCACTTCTGAGGTCTGACAGTCTTTATTTCTGTAAGATGCATCTTCATACAGAATCTCTCCTCTTTCTCGGGTCAATGGCGACCAGTTGCACAGTACCATCACAGGAAGGCAGGGTATACTAATCCCATCTGTGGGGGTCTCTCAGACTAGCCTTCCTCCTGCACTCCTCCTCCCACTGGAACCCCAGACTTTCACGACTGCTACCCACCAAAGCAGTTTACCAAATGTTACTCAAAACCTCTCTGGTGATGGTCGACTCACCTTCAAGAAGGCTGAAGAGTGGCCTGTCTAGGTTCTTCCTGCTGGAGGGACAGTCTTGGAGTTTTAGATTGAAAATGAAAACTTTCACTTTTGGTTTAATCATCTGAAAAAGATAAAGACAAGAACGTGAACCTGCCTGGAAGGTATCTTTTGTCTTGTTTATTTATTTATTCCCCACCCCACCCCCCAAAAGGTATCTTTTGATAACAGGGGCAGAGTTTTAAGAAGAAGCTATGAAAACTTACTCTGGCTTTGGAAATGACCTCTAACCATCTCAGTTAAATAAGGAAGCTGAAGGATAAAGATCTATACGTAGACCACCCTCCCCACTGACCCTTATCTTCATTTGTTCCTTCATCTCAGGCTTATGAGGCACCCCTTAGAGCCAGGCTGTGTTAGGATCAGGAACAAGCCTGACCACTCACATCAGGAGACTGTGTTACTTAAGAAGCTTAATTAAAAGTCTACCCTGCACTCTCTTCTAGTATTTTTATAGTTTCATGTCTTAAGTTTAAATCTTTGATCCAGTGAGAGTCTATCTTGGTTAATGGTGAATGGTCTGAGTCCAGTTTCAGTCTTCTACAGGTTGCCAGCCAGTTCACCCAGCACCATTTGTTAAATAGGGAATCTTTTCCCCATTGAATGTTTTTAATTGGCTTGTCAAAGATTAAATAATGGTAAGTAGGTGGATTCATCTCTTGGTTCTCTATTCTGTTCCAGACATCTACTTCTCTGTTTTTGTGCCAGTACCATGCTGTTTTGATCACTATCG
>CAUYPK010015697.1:0-12852 GCA_963574355.1 Loris lydekkerianus | reverse complement strand
TATTTGTCTTTTAATGTAAGATGCGATTCTTGGATGCAGCAGATATCTGGCTTGAGTTTTTGTATCCAGTCAGCCAACCTGTGCCTCTTTAGAGGACAATTTAGACCATTCACATTAATTGAGAATATTGATAAGCCTTTCAAGAGTCCGGTGGACATTTTTAATCCTTTTCCGACTGTGGGATCAAAAATTTTCTGGGTGGGTTTACTTTTGTGGCGGAGAATTATGCTGGTCTTCATGGAGGATAGGTCTAAGAATGTCCTGGAGAGGTGGTTTAGTTGTAGCAAATTTCTTCAACATGTGAATGTCGTCAAAGTATTTAATTTCTCCATCATAAATGAAGCTCAGTTTAGCTGGGTACAAGATCCTGGGTTGAAAATTATTTTGTTTTAGGAGATTAAAAGTCGATGACCATCCTCTTCTAGCTTGAAAGGTTTCAGCAGAGAGATCTGCATTTAGTCTAATATTCTTCCCCTTGTAGGTAATGGTTTTCTTTCATCTGGCAGCTTTCAGAATTTTCTCCTTCATGTTAACTTTAGTGAAATTGATTATGATGTGTCTGGGGATGTCTTATTCGGGTTGAGTCGTGCTGGCGTTCTGAAACTGTCTGCTATCTGAATTTCGGAATCCTTGGCATATCTGGAAAGTTCTCCTTCATAATCTCATGGAGAAGAGACTCTGTGCCTTGTGAAGCCACTTCATTGCTTTGGGAGATCACTATAAGACAAATATTGGTTTTCTTTGAATTATCCCAGAGCTCTCTGAGAGAGTGATCTGTTTTTGCCCTCCACTTCTCTTCCTCTTTGAGAGTTTGGGAGTGTTTGAAAGCTTTGTCTTTGATGTCAGAAATCCTTTCTTCTGCTGGCTCCATTCTGTTACTGAGGGATTCTACTGTGTTTCTCAGATCTTTGAGGGCTGCAATTTCTTGTCTCAATGTGTCAAAATCTTTGGTCATTTGATCTTTGAATTCGTTGAATTATTGAGGCATCTTTTGGGTTACTGCTGGGAATTCTAATTTGATCTTATTTGCTATCCAGATTCTGAATTTGATTTCTGACATCTCAGCTATTTGTGCATGGGATCTTGTGCTGTGTCTGCCCCATTAATCCTTGGAAGAGTTGATCTACTCTGATTATGCATATTGCCAGAGTTTTTCTGTTGATTTCACCTCATGATTATTTTTCATCTTTGTTTCTGGCTGTCCTCAGAGTTGGGAAGGTTTCTCTCCAACCTTAGACCCCAGTTGGATCACTCTATTGTTGCTAGATCTTTGTAGGGAGTGACCCTGTGTAGCTCCTCTGGGGCTGCCCCAGCCAGGGAGGTCTGGTTGTGGGAGCAGCTCTGGAGTGTGATGCACCCAGATCCAGCAACAGGACAGGGGGTGGTGCACACGGTTCTGGGAGGGTCTGGCACCCAGTGACTTTGGCTTAGAAAGCCCAAGGGTTCATCAGTCTCTGGCCAGGAGAAGGGCTCTGCACAGAGGCAGAGAGGTCTCTGGAGGGCATGTGGCTACCAGAGTCCCTGGCCAGACAAGTGGGCCAGTGTGGAGGCAGGGAGGGTACAGGAGGGAGGATGTGGGGTTTGCACTGCTCCAGGAGTTCCCGGTCAGGGCGTGCTGAGGCCCAGTGGCATAGCTCTTACTGGGGTCTGGGCGACGCGGATGGCTGATGGTGCGCAGCTCTTATAGAGCTCCGGGCACCAATCGCTGATCGCAGGGCAGCTCTTATGGAGGTCTGGATGCTGATCGTAGGCAGTTCTTACTGAGGTCCAGGTGCCAATAGCTGATTGTGTGCAGCTCTTACGGAGGTCCGGCCACCGTTTGCTGATTGCATTGCAGCTCTTTATGGAGGTCCGGGCGCAGATCACCTTTAACTTACTCTTTTAAAGTTATCTCTAATATACAATTTCTGGGGCTCTAAAATATTTTATTTTTAATTATTATGAGTCTATAATAATTGTACATCTTTGTAAGGTACATGTGATGTTTAAATACAAGCATACAACGTGTATCAATCTAATCACAGTGATTGCAGTGTCTGTAACCTTAAGCATTTATCATTTCTCTGTTGGAAATATTCCAATTCTACCCTTTAAGTTTAAAGTTGAAGTGTATCCTAACTCACTGTTAATTATAGTCACTTTGCTGTGCTATCAAATATTGCTCATTATGTCTGTTTGACTATATTTTTGCACCCATTCACCATTCCTCTTTTACCTTTCCCTCTTCTTTACCCTTCCCAGCCTCTGGCAACCATCATTACATTCTCTGTTTCTGTGAGATAATTGTTTTTAACACTGAGCTTCCACATGTAAGTGAGAGCATACCAGATTTGTCTTTTGCATTTGGCTTATTTTACTTATCATAATGTTTTCCATTTACAGCCATTTAGCTGGATGGCAGGTAGGATTTCATTCCATTTCATGGGTATACAGTATTCCATTGTGTATACATACCACAACTTCTTTATTTATTCATCCATTGATGGACACTTAATTTGATTTCAAATCTTGGCTATTGTAAATAGTGCTGCAACAAATATGAGAGTATAGATATCTTTTCAACATACTGAATTCCCCTCCATTGGACATATAATCAGCTGCAGAATGGCTGGGCGATATGGTAGTTCTTTTTTTTTTTTTTTTTTTTGGTCTTTTGAAGACCCAAGATACCATTTTCCATAGCGGTTGCAAAAATTTACATTACCAAGGGTGTGCAAGCTTCTCCTTTTCCTCAACATCACTTATTATCTCCTGTCTTTTTGATAAAAGCCATTTGAACTGGGGTGAAACGGTATCTCATTGTGGTTTCAATTTGAAATTCTCTGATGACTAATGATGTTGAGCATTTTTTCCTATACCTGGTGGCCATTCGTTTGTCTTCTTTTGAGAAATGTCTGTTTGGCTTCTTTGCCCATTTTTCAATCAGATTTTTTTCTTATCACGTTGTTGGAGCTCCTGTGTATATTCATCATTAATCCCCTTTCTGATGGGTAGTTTGCAAATATTTTTCTCCCTCTCTGTGGGTTGTTTCTTCACTTTGTTCTTTGTTCCCTTTACTGGGAAGACTTTTTTTTTTTTTTTGATCTTGGTATGATCCCATTTTTCCAAGTTTGCTTTGCTTGCCTGTGCTTTGGAGGTGTTACTCAGGAAGTGCTTGCACAGATCCATGTTATAGACATTTCCCCAAAGTTTTATCTGAGAAGTTTCATAGTTTCTGGTTTTAGATTTAAGTCTTCAATTGATACTAATTTGATTTTTGTATATGGTGAGAGATAAAGGCCTAGTTTCATTCTTTTGCTTATGCATGTCCAGTTTTCAAGCACTATTTATTGAAGATAGTGTCATTTCCCCACTGTATGTTTTTGGCACTTGGATGACAAGTTTCTTTAATTCTCTTTTAGGGTTTCTACACAAAAGGCTTTGGTATGAAAAGCCAATATTTGAAAAAAGATTTAGATGATTAATGGCATGCAACCATTCTTGGAATTTGCGTGGATCTAAATAGGTAATTCAATCTGATTTTGTATCCAGCATGACTCATAATAATACACGCACCAGTGGAGAAATAAGGAAATAAGATGCAGGCTTCTGGCAACGAGTTACATTATGAGAATAGTGGTGCTTTTAGAGATTATTTAAAACAAAAGTAATGAAATGTTAGTGAATTCTAGGGCACATTTTCTGAGAAAAACATTATGTTATAGTAAAAGAGTCGACAGTTTCATCTGCCCAAAATCCAATCTATGAGACATTAATCTGTGCATTTTCACACCCACATGCGGTACTTCAATTTATCATGTCTGCTCACCGCAAAAGTCATTTGCTTAGCTGGAAAACCTGGATAATTTGTTCTGTTTAGACATTTGGAGTTTAATAAGAACCCAAGGTATTTCCTAAAGAATAAATAATAAAATTATATCATCTAATGCTATACATTATAAGGGTACCATGTAGTCATATTGTGTAAATACAAAAATTTACATACAATTTGTTAAGGAGAGTACATACTGGCTTAAAAAAATATTAGGCTGATACTTAATACCAAATTAAGATGTTTAGAAGAACATGTGGCAGGCTTGTGCTTTCAGAATAGGATTCTTCTTGCCTGTGAAATGGGTACCTCCAGGGTATCATCACATTCATTTATGGTTCCTGCTGATTGACCATATCTAAGACTGTAGTTGCAATTAGCACTTCTAAGCAGGCAGACTCGAAACATCTATGTCTTTAACTTGACTTCTCTATTTAATTTCTCTGTTACGTTCCATATCCACATTTCCAACTGATTGGTGATGATGTCCAGAGCATTATCTACTAGGTAAACATGTTAAATCCAAATCATTATTTTCTTGTAGCCATGAATTCTGTTCTCTGTGTTCACTATTGAGGGAGAGGGGAGTTATTATTACAAGGATTACTTATCTGCTTCCTCAAGGTTAAACCTCTAAATCATCTTTGATTTCCTTTTCTCTCCCTCTTTCCTTATGCTAAACCAGTAGTTTAATATAGCAAATTATTTTTAATACTTTAGGCACATACATTTTTCTTTCCTTTATAAAAGCAATGACTTTAATTCATATTTTTAATATATTTTCTTAATTTTCATATAATAGATTGTTTTCTCCTTTTGATCCATGGTTCTGTAAATATTAGCACATATACAAATTGATGCAAATCCATCATAAACAGGATTCAAAACAGTTCCATCACCTCAAAGACTCCATTATGTCATCTTTCTGTAGTAATTTTATCCCCCAGTTTCTAAACCCCGAGAAATCACTGGTCTGTTCTCTGTCCTATAGTTTTACCTTCTTTAGAATCTCATACAAATGAAATAATATAGTGGGTGATTATTTGAGACTGGCTTCTTTCATTCTGCAAAATGTCTTCAAGATTAATTCAAGTTGTCACATATATCAGTAGTTTCTTCCTTTTTTAGTGCTAGTATTACATGGATATACCACTATTTGCTTTTCTGTCTTCCAAAATAAGTTTTTCCCCTGTAGTTCAAGGACCTTAAAATATGTCCTCTACTTCAGGCCTGGTTTTCTTGACTCTCTCGCTTGTAAAGTATAGTTCCTGAACTTTGTCTTCACTTATGTGATTATATTCAATGTTTTCTCTTTCTTTGTATAAAGTTTCTTCCCATTTAAAATAACTTGCCCCTAAATCACCACCTATTTAAATCTTACCTATTCTTTAAGACAAGTTTTCTATGAAACTTTTTATGGTTCTTTTGAACAAGATTTGCTTCTCTGAGGACTTTATATAACACCTTAATTTTGTGATATTTATCTTACATTGATTTATAAATATGCCTTCCTTATAGACTGTACATGGATATATATCATCAAAATAAAAATGATGTCTGAGAGTAAATATTGGAAATCAAGACATAGAGATCATTAGAAATACAAAATAATTCCTTGAACTTGCGTTTCCTAAGGGTTTCACAGAGTGAAATGAATGTAGCTGTAGGATATGAGGTTTCGTTTTCAGTGCAAACAATTTTTGATCTCTCTTTTTAAAAGAAATTCCTCTTTAAGAATCTTATAGCTAGATTTGATCTAGACCTGAAAAACCAAGGGATCTAGTGTTTTGCTAAACAATTCAAATGAACTTTTATCTTATTAAAGAAACCTGGCCGCTGATCTGAATATGAATAAAATTCTCTCCAGAGGTATCCCAGTTGGTAGCTTGCAGATGCTGAGACTGTATTTCATAATAAAATTCTGTGATACTCTGTATCTACCACATTCCTCTTCTGACTGCCTGGGCTGCTCAGTGAGGAGGAAAATGTAATCATCACCAACAGTGATGTTCCTGTTCAGATTCTACTCAAAAGTTTTACATTTCCCCCCCATGTCTCATTCGGTGCTGTTGACACTTGGACACTAATGTCAACGAATGCCATTCTATAATCATTAGAAGTGTCGATAAGCTATAGAAAAATGTGTAGCCCTTCTCAAAGTCTAAGGAAGCATACTCCCAAAGATAACACAGGAATGTTATTCCTCCCAAACGAGGTTAGTTTTATGGTTTCCCTAACAGAGAAGAATATATATATTTTTTGTATCAAATCTTATTTTTTCCAGCTGGGAATATTACCTAGAGAACAATGAAGGTAAAATAACTTATGGTCGCATGTAATTCTTGAATAATTTTAAGATCATTTGGGAAATTTCCTCTTCTAAATTGCATTCTCTACAATCCTGAAATTCCCCTGGGTGCCCTACTCTGCAGGACACAACCACCTTATTGCCTTCTGAGCCTTGCAATTAATGTAAGGTGATTTTCAGGCTGAGTCAGGGTTTCCAGGTTAGAGTTGTGCAGCAACCTATTCTTAAACTCATTAAAATTATATTCAAATCATTATTTAACAAATAGTTCTGACTCATGGTTCAACTTGTGATTTTTTTTAACTTTACATTGTAAATCATATGTGCATTCAGGAGAAGCTGTGATTTTTGCATTCTGAATTTTGATCTTTTCCCAGGACAGTGATATGGAGGCTGGGCAGCAGCAGTGAGGTCAGCTCTCAGTGAGCGCTTTGATCATGAGGGTAAGCCACTGGTAACCAATCTGCAGTGTGCTGCGTCACCAGATGATCTCACCCAACCTTAAGACAGGCCAGGCTAAGCTATGTTGTTCAGTGGCTTAAGCATATTAAATGCATTTTCAACCTCATGATATTTTAAACTTAATATGTGTTTATTTGGACAACACTATTGTAAGTCAAGGAGCATCTGTAATTCCATGTAAAATACCTGTGTTCTGCAAGACAAGTGAACTCCTTGAGAGCATTTACCATAGATAGGACAGGTTATTTATATAAGGTAATAAAAATAATATCTGTTTGACATGTAGTATACGTTCAATAGATGTGTGTTGGAAAAATGAATAAGATGTGTAAAGACATGAAGAAAAATACCCAGATGGACATGATTTTTTTAAAAAAAATAGTAAAATTATGAGATCATTCAGAAACATAGCAAATAGTTCAACTTACTTCTGTTTAAAACATACTGATACAGTTGAGAGCAGCCTTTTCTAATTTTTCATCCAAGGGAGGTACAGAAACAAAGCAAATAATTTCTCTGTTCTTTTGTGTCTACCTGTGAATGTGAGAAGGACGCTGAGATGTCTCAGTTAAGAGTACAGCCTTCTCGAAGCTTTTCTTTCTCTGTGTCTTTACAGCAGTGCCATCTGACACCCTGTCTTTCCCAGATTTAGTCTTTGTGTTTGCCTCCAGTGATAAAGGAATCTCTCCTCCACATAGCCTTTTTTCCCCATAATTCATCCATAAGTCACTCATAAAGAAAAAGAAAAAAACTTCCATTCTGATACGATTTGCCAAGCAGTAATTTAAATTTATTTAATCGTAAAAAAGATACGTTCCAAGCCACTAGCTGGAACTGAGAGGTTTTTATGAAAAATTTAATTTAGAATAACAATGATCACCTACAAAGTTTTATTCCAGTTAGCATCATAAAAGACAGACAATAATTATTCTTGAGATTTTATTAATATTCAGCAAAAAGACATTTAGATGCCAAACAAGTCGTTTATTTAGACATTGTGGAGGATAAATATTTGCTTCCCCATCAGAAGTTAATTTTGTAATTGACAGATTTTTTTCCATGAATCTTTATAGTTTTATTAGCATTTTATAACATGTTTTATATTTGAGAAGAGTGCCTTATACTCATTTTAATTAGTTATTTCTCACATATATCAATTAGTTTCAGTAATAGAAAGAGTAAAGTCAAAAAGATTTTGAAAAGCAAGATGTCACTTATGCATGTAAATTAAGCTTTAATGACTTCCATCTGGGGATTATTACCTACCCAGCATCACAAGTGGTTTTGGAGAAAAATTGTATGAATGACAAACGGGCCCTGCTAGTTTTTTCATCCCATCCACAAGAGGGCGCAATGATTCAGTCTTCAAACATGATTTAAGTTGCTTATGAAGGCGGGCACAGTAGGTAAGTGGACAATATTAATAAAAGGAAGCAACTACACATGCAGATCTTCTGTAAGCAATGTGGTGGTAAGGTGGCCTCCCTGCTCAAGAATATTAGTTCACAGAGGCAATACTCAGAGACTTAAGTTTAGTGGAGGCTTTGCTACTTACCAGTGAGAGAAAGCAAACCGAGTTTAAATCTCTCTCTCTCTCTCTTTTTTTTTTGAGACAAAGTCTCACTTTGTCACCCTGGCTACCGTGGTGTCATAGCTCACAGCAACCTCAAACTGTTCAGCTCAAGTGATCCTCTTGCTTAGCTTCCTGAGTAGCTGGAACTACAGGTGCCCACAACAATGCCTGGCTATTTTTAGAGATGAAGTCCCAATGTTGCTCAGGCTGGTCTGGAACCCCTGAGTTCAGGCAATCCACCTGCCTCAAGCCTACCTAACTACTAGGATTACAGGCCTGAGCCACCATACCCGGCCAGTTTAAATCTCTTTACACCTCACCTTTCCCATGTGCTCTAAGTGCTCTACCCACTTCATAGCTTTTTTTCTTGTACAATGTAATCAACCACCATTCCTACTCTGACTTTCAACTTAGGTTTATACCAACGTACTTAAATGTCATTGCTTCCAAATGACAAATGGCACTGTGACTTGGTCATTATGGGTTATAACCTAAAGTCATTCAACTCATGACTTCTATAAAAGGTGAAGTATCTCTTATCTAGTAGGAAACTTTTACTATTAGCCTCAACTATCTAAACCTCTCAAATGACCCATGTAATTAAACATGCCTCATTCGAAAGTTTAGATAGGTTCACACACATATCTAAGTAGATATAGATAGATATATGGTATGGAAAAGCTCCAAAACTTTCCTGACTGTTAAAGTGAGCAGATGCTTCCTCTTATAATGGAGGGGACAATATGGCCCTTGTGAGGGCCATTATTTAGTGTGCAGTTGATGGCATTCTGTTGCCAAATTAAGCCAGCTTTCATGTCAATGTCAAACAACCAATTATCAATTCCTCCAAGTTCTTCTAATTTCATGATTTTTTTATGGTTTAAAATGCAAATAATTAAAATCCAGCATCAAATTAGAAACTGCATAAACATCATCGAGCTGAAATGTATTCCCAAGTAGACAGCATCACACCAATGTTTATTTCAGTTTTATTGAATATTGCCCATGTTATCTGTTTTTCCCTAGGTCTATAAAAGAGCGGAACTACTTAATGTACAATAGAGTGAGCTTAAGTAAAACAGATGTTTTCGCTGAGTTCCTTATCATATGATAAAGAATTGTAACTTTTCTTTCATGTGATGTCAAAAATCAGGGTAATATGTGGAGACGAGTCAAACTAGATAAGAAGACATGTTATTTTGAATATATTGTTATTTATGGTTTGGCTTATATAATTTTTTTACCTACTTATTTTTCAATACAACATTTTGTTGAAGAAAAAGCCCAGAGACAATACATCAAAGTTTTTTATGTACATTATTGTCACAATTTAATTTGCAGAAGTCTTTGAAAACAGAAACAGCACGCAGAGAGAATCCAGACATTAACATTAATCTATCTATAGTCAGCATTTACTTAATGCACTAATATTGTGCCTGGTGCTGTAGCATCTGAAGAAGTAAATTGCTGTGCAAAGAGGGTGTCTTTCAAACTCACAAAAATGTGCCCAGAAGCAGGACCTTGAACTTTCTAATTTTCTCTGTAATAACTAGTGACCACTCACATGAGTCAGTGTCTATGGATTACATTCTGACAATATGTAGCTGTGGCTGGCATTGACATTACATTTTCCCACAAACTTTTGGTCTCCTTCTTCCCTTTCCATTACCCTTGTTCATGGATCTTGCTGCCCAGTTTGATCCTGTTCTTGCTGCACCTGTTCTTGGTGCAGATTTTCCTACCTTGACAAGTCTCTCTGGGAGCCCCATCCCTAGCTGGCCCTTGAATTTGTTGCTCTCACCACGAAAGTCTTAATGGTCTTATTCTATGACAATGTCAAACACAAGGGAGTTAAGAATTCGAACTGACTTACATAAACTAATTTTAAACGATAAATAATGTGCAAATAATTGTTAAATTGCATGGTCAAATAATAATTGTAGGGATTTTAAAGAGACTGTCAATATATGCATTCATGTATACATGTACATATACATTTACTCATTTATACACCATATTTTGGCAGCATTTGTATACCACAGGCAGATTTGATGAGTATATGCATGTACACACACACAGACACATAAGCTCGCTACTCTGGATATATACAATATTAGATGCACACAAATGTTACATATCTGTGAACAGTAATGTTCACAGCTTAAATACAGTTACATAAATTATTACTGGGTCGGTGACACTTATTCACACACTTTTTCTTTTACTCCATTACAGGTGTATTTTCAAATATGCTACTGAAAAATGAAGGCTATTAGAATTTATTTTACATTGATCTCTGCTATTTTCTTTTCTTGGTATAGATATTAATAGATTACTCTGTCCCACCCAACTCCCCCAGTAGAATAGGAAATGACCAGTCTTCAAAAAATGGACACATGGTAGAATTATACAAATTTGATGTTTTTTAAAGATACTTGAGTGAGAGCTTGACAAGGAATCATCAAGGATATCCTCACAGATATTGGGGAAATAAGTGAGTTTCCAGTTGTTAAGAATAAGGAAAAGTAATAAATTAAATTTGTAAGAAACAGAACTTTCTACAACATAGAAGTTAGAGGAACTACTGTGAATTGTACCACTTTGACAAATGGAGAAATTGTTCTACTTAGGTTTCTGCAAGTAAAATCTCTTTAGCATCATTCTTTTAGAATAGCCTCAGAAACTTAAAGCCATAAGAGTTTATAATTTGGCAATCCCTTGAATGGAAATCACTAAGCACTCATGAGATGGAAGTACACACACATCATTCATAAAGATTATTAAATAGAGTTGAGAGATAAAATACAGGATAGTTAATTAAACTTGAATTTTATAAAAACAATAACTTTTTAGTATAAGTATATATTCCATGCAATACTTTTATTTGCTAAGTCTTGCCATCCTACAAGTAAAGTAACAAATTTACCAATTATTACAATTCTGGAGGCAAATCATTATGGAAGGGAAGGATGTCCACAGAAAAAAGTAGGGAAACATTTGCAAATTAAATGTCACTGACCTAGTAAAGCAAGAATTCTCATGAGAAGCTGTGGGGAGTGGGCTGTGGGCAGCAGGGCCCCCACAGCCTGGGGAGGTATTCAAGGAACAACCCTCCAGCTGCTTCTCCTCCTGTAACAACATTCTTTTCACCTGCCAATGTCATGTAGCCCATGCATACGTTCCTTGATATGGCAAGTACGTAGTTCCATTGAGAAGCTGAGAAAGAGTAGGCCATGCTGTGAGTGAATTGGAGCTGAGTTGAATGTACATGGTTTTTCCTCTTGAAGGTTGATATCTACCCCATAAGATTTATACAACCTTGTTAAGATACTGTATAAATAAAGCTGTTTCCATGGTTCAGGTGCTGTCTACAACCTTCAGCTGTGACAGTCCTCGCAACACCATCCCATCTCTCATCTCCTGTCTTTCTTTGTCTCTCTCTGTCTTTCTTGGTTTTATTTCTCCATTTCTCACCATTTCTGCTCAGGTAAACTCTCCCTCCTTGCACTGGATCACAAGAAGAAGTCTTTGAGGTAATTGGCCAAAATACCCAACTTGGAAATAAGGAACAAGGACACTGTGGATGTGGTAAGTAAAAAGAAATTTACAAATAATAATGATAAGTTCATAATTTATCAGAATAGTGAAATGAGGTCATGGTTCCATAAATATTCATGATAAGTAAAAGCATTTCTTCCCAGCGAAGCCTTCATATCCATTAATAAGTTGGTCTAGGTAAGAGGTAGATTAATGTGACACTCATGGTCAAGTTTTGGTCTGAGCTCAGAATGTTATACTTAGCAAAGTTCTTACAGAAGAGAAAATCTTTTGGCATGGGCCGATGAGATTGTGACCTAAAGAGGCCATGCTGGAGCCACTGAATTAATTACATTTTGACACTGATGCTTACAAAATCATTACTGTATTTCTTCAGACCACTGGTTTTATTAGCATGCTCATCATAATTAATTTGGTTGAAAACATGGAAGAACTTAAAAATATGAAGACCAATAAACACTTTTGTGACTTATTCATTAGGAGTATGCTTCAAAACATTTATCATAGCCACCAGTTTTTGTCTTGAATATTTTACTTCTCAGTGAATATGAGAGAAAAATGTCTTATATTCATTCTTTTCAGCTTTTAGAATATTTAGTATATGGATTTGGTATTAATCTCTATTACTTATTTATTTATTTTTGTTGTTGCAGTTTTTAGCTGGGGCCAGGTTTGAACCTGCCACCTCTGGTATATGGTGCCAGCACCCTATTCTTTGAGCCATAGGCGCCACTCTCTACTGCTTATCTTTTAAAAGCAAATTTTTTAAATACAATTATCTTAAAGTTTTGTGAATGGTAAAATATAAAATTATTAAAAAACAAAAAGCAAAAGCTTAAATTAGGTCCAGTGCTATTGCAAAGTGTAGGAGAAGCTTATGCAAAGCTTTGATTCACTCTATTGAATACTTTTAGACTGTCTTCTTGAACTTGGATAATCTAAAAAGAAGAATTTGAACTGTATCTAATTATAAAACAAATAATAGAATTTAAGACAATATTTTAATAGCATTACATTTTATTGCTTGAGTTTGGGAGGCTAAGATCCGTGTTCAAATTCAGGCTTATAATAATTAAAATTATTCTGGGTCCAAAGAAAAGTAACACATACTTATTGTATTAGGACAGAGTGGAAATTGGC
>CAUYPK010015694.1:0-12111 GCA_963574355.1 Loris lydekkerianus | reverse complement strand
TGATTGAGCTACGCGAGGACGATAGACTGAAATCTCTTTTGAAGGAAGGCCATGTTACGTTTTGGAGAGCTGTGCCAACTGAAAAATACCCGTGTGTAAAAAGAGCCGCTCTCAAGCTGCTGTCTATGTTCTCGTCAACATACATCTGTGAGAAGCTGTTTTCTACTTTGAAACACGTGAAATCAAAGCACCGGTCCATTCTGACTGACACTCATGTAAAGGAACTGCTCCGAGTGGCTACAACTGCATACAAACCTGATTTGCAGAAGATTACTGAAAACAAAAGATGCCAGAAATCCCACTGAGATTATCATCCCATCACTCCAACAAGGTAACAAAAAACACCGGACTGAGCATGTTATATTATGTATTTAATATATTATTGTCAAAATTATATGCTTTTGTGTGAGTGTCTGTTTTGGCAGATCACTGCGTGGTGTGGCTCTCTGACTCTCACAGTTTAAAATTTTGGCTCTTTGTGTCGAACTTGTTCGCCACCCCTGCCCTGGACAATGCCGTATGTAGTATCATTAAATCTTTTCATTTGATGAGATCGTTTGTAACACACTATAAATTGTAAACTGCTGTAAAAAGACAAGATGTTCTACTGCATTCCAGAGATAATAATGAAAGTATTTTGTAAACTGTTACACTGTAAAACAAAGGTCCCTCCCTGGGTCAGATTTACTATACCTTTAGCTCAGAAAACTCTGATTTTTACCTAGCCATTAACTAGTCTTCAAAAAAGGGGGCTCAGAGGTGGATTCCACATAATTAATGCTCATAAATTTTTAAGGTATCAAGAGAATGACTCCAGAATTTGCGTTTTTAATCTATAATCTGATTGAAGGCCAGAAGGGCAGGAACCATGACTTTCTTTAGTTGCTATATTCCCACGGACGAGCGCAGCGCTGAGGGAAGGAAGGAAGGATGGAATGAACGCTAAGCACAGTCTGATTGTTAGAGAAATTTCAGGACTATATTCAAGATAGAAGTTTTCAAAAAGAACTCTGGACTGATTTTAGGCTGATGAAGCCAGAAAATAAGATGTCACTTTTAAAACACTTACAAACAAAAGAGAATGAGAAGAAGGAGGAAATGTTATAAAGCTTTTTAAAAAGGAAGGAGGTATTTCACAATGTTGTACCCATGTCTAAATACAACTCTGTTAAAATGCACGACAAATCCGTACCAAAAATTGAGTTTTCTAAATTGCCTTTAGCCTTTAGATTCCTTGTGTAGGAAAGTCGCTATACAGTAATGACTTGCATGTATATAAGACATTCCACCAACGGGTACAGGGCAAGGGCATCTTGTACACTTTCTGGGTGAAAGAAACAACTATAACCCAGACTTCAACCTCACAAAAGCAACCTATGAGATCTACTAGTACTTAATCTATATTCCTGTATTAATATGAAATTTTTTAAAAAGACATTATCTTAGATAAGATTTTTTCCCTTTAGAACAACTTTAGTGTTTTATATAAGTACTAAATTTACATCAGCATTTTATAAAATCATAAACTTTCTAAATCTTTTCTTATATTTTTCTTAGCTTTTCATGAAATTTAAAAGGAATAATTTTATTAATTGGTCATAAGTGTAGTTTCCATTCCTTATGTTACATTCCTTAACCCGTACTGATGTTTTATTACTCAAAGCATCACCAGTGGCTCTGAACTTATAAACATACCACTTTTTTAAACAGTATTCCTTTCTCACAGGAGAGAAAAATTCAACCGAATACAGCAAGTGGGAAGGGGCTGCAAATTCCCACCCACCGAGTACACTGCACACTTCCTGGGTGAAGGGCACAACTATAGTGCAAACTTCAACCTTCATAGAGCAAAATGTGTGACCTAATCATATGTACCCTGATATTAATCTGACATTTAAAAAAAAATATATCCCTTTCACAGTGGTTCAAAAATCACATACACCACCCTTCCTCTCCAGTGGCAAGTGCACTGAGCCCCCCTACAAAGGCAGGGGTATACCTGCCCCCCGGCCTCATGTCTGCCTCCTAGAGGCGATTTGCTCTGCGGCCCCCTGTCACAGACCATTTGACTGAATGTTGGTCCTCAGGGACTCTGACTTCACTTGTCCCTCCGGCCTTCTATATTCATTACAGAATCCCCCATCTCTCTCCAGCCTCTGGGAACCCCACTTGTGAGCCAGCGGGTGGCCAGCATAACCCCACCATTTGGGTCAGGGGCATGGGAGGTCTAACAGGCAGAGCAAAAACTTCTCCACACTGCCACCTGAGCCAGGGGTGGCCATGCACAACTCCCTCCACATTCCCGCGCCGCAGAGAGGACCGCGCCACAGAGAGGAGCATGCCGCAGAGCCTCCCACAGTGCTTGATTTGGAGAGGAAGGAGAGAAAACCCTCTTCCAAAGTCCACAAGGAAAACAAAACATTATTCTTGTCAATATTGGAGCCGTGGTGACTTGGGACTGATGTTTCCAAAGAAGCGGCAAGAAACCCCAGCATGATAGATCAGCACCCGCGTGGGTTACAAAGATGTGTGGGTTAGGACAGAAATCTACCCTTCATTTACCATAATGTAAAATTTTGTTCCCTTTGCTGAGCATGGCAAAGCTTGCATTCTGAGTACCAAACAACTCTTAAAAAGCACCCATAACAGGTCCTTAACTTGTGTTCTCCATTATTAAAACCATTATAAATATTACCCCCTTTGGAATAATTAGATAATTCAATAAACTGGTCCTACGAATATGTAAAATCTTTGATCCTAAAATTTAATTAAAACAGGGTTATTTTTTAATAATGATAAATACTACATAAACTTTCCTAACAATAGAAAAAGACAAAATTTTCAAATAATGAGAAATAAGTGGAGGAATATATTTATGATCTGCGTGCATAAATTTATCCATAAAAAGGTGAATACAAGTGGAATGGGAAAATGTGGACTAAAATACTTTTCTGTAAGAGTTTGACAATGTTCCAACCGCCTCCACTAAGAGTAATGTCTTTACTATCATTTTTGTCATCCGAGGTTTGGGTGTGTTTCTCTGGAGACCAGCAGTACATGAAATGGTGACAGCTGTGCTTCATCTGTCTGCCTGTTGCTTCTTAGTTAAGTCACCTGTTGCTTCTTATTTAACACAACTTCAATCACTAGAGCCTCTTAGCCCTGAATGTTCAGTCTTGAAAAACAGGGAGGAAGAAAAGACCTCATCCCACACATGGTTTTTTAGCACTTAGCAATAAAAACAACTGGAAGGCTTCTGGGAACTTTCCTTTCTTAGATCATTCCATTTTACCGTTTTCCGATGCAGCGCAGTGTATGCTGCACAGCAGGGAACTAAGCCCAGTCTAACAACATACCTCCTCTGCAGGAAACACAGCTTCAAACCTCTCAGAATGAGCCAGTCCTGAAGGAGACTTCTGCCTTTAGCTTCGGGAGAAATAACTCGGGTTTCCAAAGTTATCCCATAAAAGAAAAACATTCACCTAACAGGCAGTAACGGAAATGGAATAAACATACCACAATGACAATGACAGCCAGGCAAAATTTACAAGGTCCCCTACTCTGAAAACCCTACCGCTGAGATGGAGTTGTGTTTTTGCAAATCATTTAAAGGACGTCTTCCTCACACATAACCCATCGTGCTCAATCTTCATTTACAACAGTGAAATAACTGCTTTCCTTAGAAAGGACGGTGCTTGCTCGGCAATGTGGCGTTCCTGCCGGGTAAGAAAACAGCAATTTCTAAAAATAGTTCTTGTGGTGCCATTTCTATCTTTTCCCACTTACAATCAATTTTTTCTGGGAAAACGAACCACAAGGTGGAGAGACATAATCATCACTTTCTGCCGATGAAGAGCATCTCCCCCAAGTTAGAGCTGTATCCCACGCATGCTGATTAAAAGACATTTGTCTTGTGGATTCTTTTCAGGCACTGATAGGAGTAATATGTTTTTCCTCCTTCCAGCTAGAAGTCAAAGTCAACATCAAGAAAAATAACGTTAAAATCACAAGACAGACACACATCAAAGACAAAGTCTATTTCTATATCAATAAATTAGCAGTTTGCATAACTTTTGGCCACAATTTTATCCTTATGCTTTTCTATATTTGATTACTGAGGCTTGAAAAAATGCAATGAGATGGGAATTGGGAAATGGATGATTAAACTCATCTTCATCAAACTTATTTACAGACAATTAAGTCTTTGTAGGAGCCTTCTATCAATAGCTCAACTATCACTACAGAATTTCTACCCCGCAGTATCCAAGAAGGTGAAGGGGAAAGGGAAGCCATTCTGCAGATAAGACCGAAGGTACCAGAGAAATGGTCAGAAGTCAGGATTTGGTAGCAGAGCAATTTCTACGGCAGAGTTTAGCAACTCTACTGCTGGCAGATAAAGCAGACGTGCCCAACATCCTCCCAATACTGCACCAAGACTTATACCATAAAAACAAAAAATGTTATAATAAAGTAAATAAGATAACACTGAAGACTTTATATAGAAACAATAATAGTTCATGTTTACTGCATTCTGAGTCAACTTTCCTGTTTAAATTATTCCATTTAATCAGCAAAGCAATCCTCCAGCATAGGGGCTGTAATGATTCCCAGATCCTGAATAAAGGCAAAGAGAAATCAAACGGCTTGTACAGGTTTGCTGCAGAGGAGCATCCAAACCCAACCAGTCTCAACAAAGAGCCTACATACACTCCTGTGTATCGTAATGCGAAGCAATAAAGTGGGGTTTATGTATGTAAACTAGCTCATCCCATATCACCAATGGATTAGAGATCTGGAAAAGATAAATTCTCCTGAAAAGAAAGTTATATGATTATTTCTCTTCATTGAAGTACCACATAATCATATTTCATTTCTTACAAAGCTTGTTTTAAATCTTTCAATGGCTTATGCTTGCATCTGTGTAACAAAATAAGCCATTGAAAGACCTCAAAAATGAGGCTTAATAAGCAAATGTTCTAATTAAAGAACATACTATTTTATTATTCTTACTGTACACAGAATGTACAGGTGTTTAGCATTACTAATATTGCCGGGGTTATTATAAACGTTTTAAGTTTTATCACATTGAGTAGTTTTGATTCTGTTATTTAGTGAGGAATAGTAAATTCCAATACCTACCTAAACAAAATCAGCACCGTGGGGACTCCAGCGACTTGGAGTGCACGTCCCCCAGCCCGTGAGGCCCACCAGCAGGGCCTGCTGACCCTGAACGTTGCAGATATTCAAGAGAACTCAGAAAGTCAGATTTTGCTATGGAATCGCCCTATGTGACATGCTGGCAATAGACTCAATTATAAGGGCCAAATAAGACATGTCTGCAGGCTGTATCTGACATCCCTGATCTGTCATCCTCTACTCTGTGACCCACAGAATGGGTGTTTTCTTACTGAAGGGAACATTTAAAACAAACTTCTTTTTCATGTGCAATGGAGACAGAGACACACAGGCTTTTCTTCATGTATCTTCACTTTCTCCTATTAAAATTTTATTCACGAGTAGAACTATAAAATCACAAATCACAAGCATTGTAAATGATCATTGCTGCACCAATTAATCGTGGCAGCGCTCCACTCTGAGTTGTAGAGTAGATAAAGTAGGCTAGAGATTATGTAATGCCCAGATCGCCCTTCCTGCCCCATGGGGGGAAATACTCTAAATGGTTATGAATGGAAGTAATAATATAGAGGGAAAATCATGCAGTTGCTTCTAAGTTACTGTCAAAGGTAAATCATACCAAACTTTTGGAATCATTATGGCAAACGTATGAAGTTCTGACCCACATTGCCGAGAATCATGTCACAATTGAAACTTATAACCTAAACAAGCACTGCCATTTTCTCTAGCAACACCTACAATCGTTTGGAGGCGTTTTCAGAACAGAGTCCACGGCAACCTGAAAGCCCTGTCTTACTCTGCAATGCCACCACCTCGCAGGGGCCACTCACTCTCCCACTCCTGAGACTGTCTTCGCCCTCTCTCTCTCTCTCTGCTTCCTTGGTCACTGCCCTCCATGAGCTCCACGCCCCTCCTCTTACTCTCACGCTCCAGGGGAGCTCGTGTGCTTGTACTCCAGGCTGACAGCCTTCCTCTCCAGAAACCCCCTGGCAAGTTTCATGCTTTCTTTCTTCAGAAAGTGGGCAGCCAGAGAGTCTGTGGACCCCCACATGCACAGGCATCATCGCGAAGGGCCGCCCTTGCTGTCACAGCCTCCCTGCGGCTGCCTCCCTGACTGTCGCTGTGCCTCACGTGAGGTGGGGTGACCATCCCAGACAGCGTCTGTCCATTGCAGTATAGTGTACGGCTCCTTTTGGCCCGAGACCAACACGCGATGATCATAACTTTAATGCGTATCAACACGACAGCTGCTCTCCAGTAGGAGCTCTGGAGAGGACGCAGCAAAGGCAGAGTGAAATGGACAAGCCTGCACAAAAAGACCAGCCTACTGTGGGGAGGTCATCTGAGCTTCAGGATAAAGCAACAGAAACGTAGTTTTGCTACACCTGAAATCAAAAGAACTCTAATGCCGTTTGTCTTTGAGCATATTTATCACAACAAGCCTAAAAACACAGCACATTATATCATTCTGAGGTGAGACAGAAATATTTTGCCTGCTGATTACAGTGTAGTCATGGGAACTTAATTCATTGAATGTTTCTTGGGCACAAAAGCTGGAGATCACACTTTTCACTCAGCAGAGCTTAAAGGAGAAACTTCCACACAGAGAGTGCAGCAGAGAACAGCTGCCAAGGCCAAGCTGGAAGGGGCTGCTGGGACTCAGAGGTCAAGTGAGGGAGTGAGTGGGCACCCTGAGCTGAGCAATAGCAGACAAGACAGTGCCCTGGGAAGGACGTAGGCACAGCACGGCCAGCCCCAGCAGTGAGTCTCCCACACCATCCTTGTGAGAGAGGACAGTGCCTGGGAAGGATGTGGGCACAGCACTGACAGCCCCAATGGTGGGTCTCCCACACCATCCTTGTGAAACAGGACAGTGCTCTGGGAAGGATGTGGGCACACCACTGCCAGTCTCAATGGTGGGTCTCCCACACCATCCTTGTGAAACAGGACAGTGCTCTGGGAAGGACATGGGCACACCACTGACAGCCGCAATGGTGGGTCTCCCACACCATCCTTGTGAAACAGGACAGTGCCCTGGGAAGGATGTGGGCACAACACTGCCAGCCTCAATGGTGGGTCTCCCACACCATCCTTGTGAGAGAGGACAGTGCCCTGGGAAGGATGTGGGCACAGCACTGCCAGTCCCATTGGTGGGTCTCCCACACGGTCCTTGTGAGAGAGGACAGTGCCCTGGGAAGGACGTGGGCACAGCACTGCCAGCCCCATTGGTGGGTCTCCCACACCGTCCTTGTGAGAGAGGACAGTGCCTGGGAAGGACGTGGGCACAGCACTGCCAGCCCCATTGGTGGGTCTCCCACACCGTCCTTGTGAGAGAGGACAGTGCCCTGGGAAGGACGTGGGCACAGCACTGCCAGCCCCATTGGTGTGTCTCCCACACCATCCTTGTGAAACAGGACAGTGCCTGGGAAGGATGTGGGCACAGCACTGCCAGCCCCATTGGTGGGTCTCCCACACCGTCCTTGTGAGAGAGGACAGTGCCTGGGAAGGACGTTGTTTTGCGCTTCTGCCCTCTGAGTGCTGTCCATGGACAGTTATTTAGAATCAAGCTGTGACTAAGATTCCAAGTGCCCAGAGCCAGCCAAAGGCGCAGGAGGCCGTGGGCTCTACTTCAGAGCTGGTCAGGCGGAGGAGACAAAGGGACAGACCTCCGCATGAAAGAATTGCGTTGTTTGCTGTTTTGTGTGTATTTTTTTTTTTTAACTCTAGCTGCTTGGCAACTCTCCTAGATTACAGCTTTGGGAAAGAAATGTATCTCCCCGATGAAAAATGAGCTAACAGAGACCCCATTGATGGCCACTCACCAGCTCTGTATGAGGCAATGGGTTTCACCCCACACAAAAAACTCAACCGCGTCGGTTTCCTGAACAGAGAAAAAAGGAGAGGGGAGGGTTGGGGAAAGTAAGCCAGATATGTTTGCTCAGATATAAAAGATACCGTCAGACAAGCGGAGTAACATTTCATCCTGACCACCCGAAACACAGTGTTTAAGATGCATAATTAAGCTTTCTTCTTTTCTGCTGCTCTTCACAGGGGGTTATAAATAAACTCTTCGAATGCCGCGTTCCTACATTAGAAAAAGCAAGCGACTACATGTATCATCACTGAATTTGAAGAAAAGATCATGACAGAAATAATAGTTATGAAAAATAACTTTGTTTTCAAGCTAAAAAAATCCCTCCTTCCCTCAGATTTTGTTTCCTTCCCTTCACATTTCAGCACAATTTATGCTATTTCATTTTTTGGCAGGGTGCTTAGAGCAGAATTAGATCAGTTTAATTTTCTCGTTTTTAGTTTGTTTTCAAAATATTAACAATAATCCTTTTCTAGCATTAAACACTGACCAAAAAAAAAATTATTGTTTGGATTATGTTGATCCAGTTTAAAAATTGAGCAGTTCACATGTAGGTTCTTTTATTTTTTTTTATTATTATTTCAGGTTAATTTAAAGATACAAAGAATTAGGTTACAGTGTTTGCACTTGTTAGGTAGAGTCCCTCTTATAATTGTGTCTCATCCCCAAAAAAGTGTGCCGCACACCCACATGTAGGTTCTTGACCAACGACCTGTCACCTGAGGGTAGTTCTGCCCTAGCCAATGAACTGAGAACCTACCGAAGGCAGGACCTGTCCTAGGTGCACGGTTTCCAGGAGCTATCTGAATCAATGCTTTATTACCTGTGTGAGGACACAAGAGAAGCGGTGTAAGTATCAGAAACAACCCAATGGGATGGGTTCACCCAGAACAGCACAAATCACCAAGGGACTGTGCACAGGGAGTCCCTCTGCTCCACCACCTCCTCCTCACGGGGCCAGAAGAATGCAGAAGGGTCAGAGACAGCCTCAATGATCTGCTGCTGATAGTCAAGGACGCAGTGTATTTAATCTTGCAAATAAAATACACATTCTTAGTATACAGAACTGTGCATCCTAACTCTTGGATAATTCTGCTTTGTTTGCTTTTAATTACCCATCTGCTAAGATTTCCAGTTTGCTTATTTTTACATTTTTTTCCTCCAGGGATTAAAAATGGATTTTCTTAGTTTTGCCTGTTTTAAAAATAATAACAATAAGAGTGATTTAAAATCATTACATGAATGCAATTAAAATGAGGCTAAAGAGAAATTTAATATTTTCTGATCTTCCAAATGTCAAACTGAACTTCCTTAAAACCTGTTAGGGGTAAAGTGAGTCCAGTACTAATGGTGAAGCCTGAAGACCAGCAAATGACAATGTGTAAGCCAAGTGACCAGCATGTACATGACAGTTCCTTACAATGTTATTCTTCCTTTTAAGAGCTTTTACAAAAATCTCACGATAAAAAAATTGTTTTAAAGGGGTTTTACACAATAGACCCTTAGATCCTGAGCAAGTTACTTAAACCCATTAAGCCTCAATTTCCTCTTCTTCATACAGAGATAGCATAATCACCTCCAAAGTGTACACCATTAGTTCCAAGAGAATGAGATCAACAGAGATGTGGGTGACATTATCTATGTGTTTCCATGAAACACAACTCAAGAGACTGACCCTGGTGGTGATGACCTGACGAGGTTATTTCTAAATATAAACAACATCCCATCTGTTGGGTGCACACAGATATAGTGTCCCGGCCTCATGAAACAGGAAAAAGAAAAAAAGAAATCCATAAATTACAAGGGGCTGTGTAGACAGTAAACACTCTGCAATCCAGGTTTTGTTAGGCGATATAAAATTTCTACTGAACAAAAGACCCTTTGACAAATTTGCCAAGTAAAGTATTTGATCTAATTGGACATGAGACACCTGGAAACACCACTGGGCCCGTAAACTTCCGTTGAACATCACCACGTAAGTGCTAAAATCAATGTTATAAAGAATATAAAGAGATTCACAGAAAATGAAAAATGGAAGAATTATGAAAACACAGTTTCAAGAAACACTGAAAAAATCTGCTAAATTATTTCCTGTTTTCCTATAAGGCCAAGGAGACTTTGAGGAACGGAGTGTGGAAGAGTCTCTTAGATGGCTTTACTTCCCTTTCCCATCATTTCAGAAGTTAACACCACCTCCCCATGCCAGATGAGGAGGAGGACAACTCCGTGAAATACAGACAGTCTTTATCACTCTTCAAGTGCTAAATGTTGTAAACATATTTCTAGAGGTTTGTGGAGTAAGAGAAAAGGGCCATCTATTTTCCATTTCATAAAGTGCTTTGACAAACAATGCTGAATCCATCAAGTAAGAATTTAAAGGCGACAGAAGGCGATGTCATCTGGTTTGCTAACAAGCTGAAATCTTGCTGGTTTCATAGGCTGTACATAATCCAGTTCAATTCCACAAAAGCTTATAGGACCCCACTACATTCTGGACCCCTGAGATTCAAAGAGATACATGGATAAGTAGACCCTGTCCTCGCAGAGCTCACAGTCTAGCAGATGCTGACACTGGGCATTCCAGGAACCAAGTAGGTGGGGCTGGAGGAATAAAGGCTGAGGGGTTATCCGGAAATTTTGTGTGCCATGAAGAAGGCCCTCCAGAGATATGACCATCTTTGGATTAGAAAGCTCACTGTAGCTTCAGTGTGGAGGAGCCGAGAAGGTGGGTACGGGTGAGGCTGGGAATAAGCAGAGCTGGGAAACCATAGCAGCAATCCAGGCAGGCGATCGTGGAAGTCCGAGCTCACGCCAGGTCACGGGGACGGAAAGAAAGGGAGAGCTCTGTGCTGTGTTTAGGCAGCAGAGTGAGGAGGGCTAAAGGGCTGGTGGAACACGACTCCAGGTAATGAGACTGATTTCCCAGGGAAACGCTCAACAATTTACAGCCGCATCTTACACAGGCACAACCACGTTGAGTCACAGTTAGAGCCGTCCAGGGAGGAGATGACTTACTCTCCCGGGTTCTCCGTCACACAGTGACACAAGTGTCTATGGAATGAGCCAATGAATTCTCCAAACCTGAGTCTGTCATGACCCGGGAGTCACCAGCTTTGATCCATTCTCAATCAATCAGAAAATATTTATGATATGTAAAACATACAAAAATACACAGGAAATCTAGTCGCATAACATGAGAAACATATTAAAAAGGCACAAGAGAAGGGCACTTCTTGAATTTAAAATGCTTGCCTCTCATTGGGGAGAAAATACAATTAGGTCTGAATTAAAGCTAGTGCCGTGTTTAAATGGGCAATTTTTTAGCTTCCTTCAGAGCCTCAAATAAGCAGCCCAGAGCCCTAAACAGTGGTTCTCAACCTTCCTAATGCCGTGATGTATTTTCATTGTTAAAAAGGAGTTGTGACCCACAGGTTGAGAACCCGCTGCCCTAAACAAAGGTATTCTGGGGAGAAAGCCAACCAGACTCCATGTGCTGCATGCTAAGGCCAGTCTCCTGTCTGCACCTAGGCTTTGCTGTGAACAGGGCAGGACAAGTGCCTTTAGACGCACCTGCCTTTCCAGAAGCCACGCAGGGGACGGTGCTCCAAACACACGTTGAGTCCACCAGGGAAGACACTGATTCACACTTACACACAGCCTTCAACCTTTTTTTTTTTTTTAATTGTTGGGGATTCATTGAGGATACAAGAAACCAGGTTAGACTGATTGCATATGTTAGGCAAAGTCCCTCTTGCAATCGTGTCTTGCCTCCAAAAGGTGTGGCACACACCAAGGCCCACCCCCCTCCCTCCTTCCCTCTCTCTGCTCTTCCTTTCCCCACCCCTCCCTCCTTCTTTCTCTCTCTGCTCTCCACTTCCCCCACCCCCAGCGTGTCCTTAATTGTCATTAATTGTCCTCATAACAAAATTGAGTACATAGGATTCATGCTTCTCCACTCTTGTGATGCTTTACTAAGAATAATGTCTTCCACTTCCATTCAGGCCTTCAACCTTTCTTAATGGCTACATAAACATTCATTTCCCTAAAATATGGCATAATGGTACTACACTTCACAGTCTGATAGGACCTCAAATAGATAGGAC
>CAUYPK010015693.1:0-28604 GCA_963574355.1 Loris lydekkerianus | reverse complement strand
TGAACTTTGGTGTTTCAATTTATATATATATATATATATATATATATATATATATATATTTTTTTTTTTTTTTTTTTTTTTTTTTTTTTTTTTTTTTTTGCCTGGAAAACAAGTGGTATTCTGGGGTTAAGATGCTAATCGCATTGCTGATACAACTATATAAAATGAGGGCTGGAAGCCACTGTCTTGCTGAGAAGACCTGTTGTCATCTTCCTGATTTCTTTGTATTCAATTCCTGCAAGGTTGGGACTGTGAAGCTCTTGTCAGCCTACTTAATAGACACACCTCAACCTTTCCAAACCATGCTGCTTGGCCATGCAGTGGCTTTCCCAGGAAAGTGTGTTTCACTTAAGTCTATCCATGGGTGCCTGCCTAGCTCAGCAGGTAGGCCAGTTTCACTAGGATGCTGTGGGCTATTCCTCCCAGGCAACTGTCCCACAATGGTTGCACTCAGGAGGCAGCCAAACAAGAGCTCTGCTCCACCCAGTGGCTCAATCCTGGCCCCTGGGTGCTGTTCAAGATCACTGCTCACCCAAGCTCTGCCAAGGTAACTCCAGCAATTGTGCCCAGCTCCAAAAAAAGAAGTGTAAGGACCAAGTTAACTTCATTTTGTTAAAACTAACTTCATTTTGTCCCTCAGTCTTCATTTTGCAGTGGCATACCAAAGGCGTTAGGCAACCTGCTCCCTCCCCCATCCCCGTCTTTGCCCCATGATCCAAGCTCTTACACAACATCTGCTCCGAGTGCAATGACAGAACTTTCCAGACAACCAACGACAACTGCTTGTTCCCCTAGCTCCCCCCTATCAGCTTGCCTCAGCGTTTCACCTCACACCCCCTCCCTTTTTTCTTTTCTGTACCCTTAAAACCTTCCTCCTTTTCAAGATCAGGGCTTCTCTGCTCTCCTGCTGCGTCAGGAGCAGGAAGTCCAGGCTCAAATTTGTAAATAAACAACCTCTTGCTTTTGCATCAGACTTGGCCTCAGGGTGATTTATGTGGGGGATCCCGTGACTCGGGCACAACAGAAGAAGAAGGAAGAGGAGGAAGAGGAAGAGGAGAAGAAGGAGAAGAGGAAGAGGAAGCCACCTACATCTAAGAATCACCACAGAACAGGCTGGTCTCTGCCAACACACAAGCGCTCACCTTCTGTTCTGGTGCTCCACTGCTCCTAACTTCTTCATTGGCTCCTAGAGTCTCCTGCTGCCTCCCTATGCCCTCAAAGTGATATTTCTGTGCACTGCCTCCCCCCCCCCCCCATCCAGAGGGTGATGGAGGCCTTTCTCCCTGATCTTACCATGAGTGGCTAAAAAGAAGATGTCTCCACCCTACCATCTTGCTCCATTATCCAAGTGCAGTGATATCTGTATTGTGACAAGATTTTGACCAGAAAGTTACCCCAGGAATCTGAATTCAGGGCGCAAGTTGGATAAATACGTGCGTTTGCTAAAGCTGCCGTAACAAAGTGCCACAAACTGGGTGGATTATACAGGAAACAAAGTTATTTTCTCATTGTTCTGGAACCTAGAAGTCCAAGATCAGGGCATTTTTCTTTTTTCTGAGGTTTCTATCCTTGGCTTGTAGATGACCATCTTCTCCCTGTATCCTCACATGGTCTTACATGTGTACATGTCTGTTTCCAAATCACTTCTTAAAAGGACCCTAGTCATACTGGATTGGGGCCCACTCTAATAACCTCATTTTATTTTAGTCACCACTTTAAAGGCTCTGTCTCCAAATACTGTCAGATTCTGAGATGTGCGACTTCAACATACGAGTTTAGAGGGGCACAGGTCAGCCTTACTGGTTCATTGATATTGTTGTTATCTTGGTACCCTCATCCTCATGGTGAGGTGAGCCTGCCATGCTGTACATGCTGTGTGATTTCTCCAGGGCACACTGTTTCCAGCAGCACTGGAATTTTGCTTCAAAGACCTGCCATTCTGCAATTAGTGATGATAATTTCTGTGCTATAGTTTTACTGCAGAGTGTTATTCAAGAGATCAGAGTGTTGTCCTGAGCTACAATTTTATTTCAATCCTGGATCACTCAAATGGCTCCCTTCAGCCTCAGACTAGGTTACTTCCCCAGGTGACTAAACTCACCCACACAAGGGGTTTCAATGGTCTGACGTAGGAGGGAGGGCAACCCCTTTTATAAATTCTTCATTATACTTTTTTAGTTACCACTAAACCATTTATTAAAGAAATGGGGATTTGAACATTGCTAAAGGAACATGTTTATCTATTCACAACACCTCTGACAACTGTGTGGGTTTTCTTCAGTCAATTCTCTAATTCTCTACAGACACCTGCTGAGTGCCCCACAGTTTAATGCAATTCAGATCCCACTCAGAGTTAGTGCAGACCCCGCAGGCCAAAGGTTCAGATCCACTGTAGATGCCAGTTGCAGGGAGTAGGTCCTCAAGTTCCTTCGCTCCTGTTAAAGTTGCCTACACACTGGTTGTCAGGCTTGACAGTTTGCTTTATGTCCTTACAGAACTCAGGAAAGCATTTTACTTACATTTACCAGTTTATTATAAAGGATTTTATTAAAAATAAACAATCCTGAGACAGCCCAAGAACAGGAGCTTCTGGTTCTGTGGATTTGGGGTGTGACATCTTTGGATACATTCACTAAGAAAGAACCTCTAGAAACTCCATCATTTAGGGGTTTTATGTCTCCCTTATGTAGCCATAATTGTTACATAATTGGCCACTGAAGATTAATTCAATCTCTATCACCTCTCTCCTCCCTGCAGTTCAGGAAGTGAAACTGAAAACCCAACCCTCTAATCATGCTTTGGTCTTTCTAGTGATCAGCATCCTAAAGCCACCAACATCCCCCTACTACAAACAAAAACAAAAAAACAAAAAATACTCCAGAGATTCCAAGGATTTTAGAAATTCGTATCATTCCTGTCACTAAGAAAATTACCAAGATTTTAGGAGCTCTAAACCAGGAACCACAGATGAATGTTAACAGAGTAGCTGCTTCTCTTCTCATAGATATGGATACGTAAAATTGGGAGTTGAGAATATGTAATAGGTGCATGACCTGAAAAAATGATAAAAAATGTTCTCTGTCTCTTTGAAACTTCCCCCCAATCTTTTTGGGAACTAAAACCTGAATCTTTGCTTCAGCCAGCGGTCTGGCAGAGCAGGGGAATATCTTTTGTCCTTTGTGCTGCTGGAGATGGCTCAGCTGAGCTGTCCAGATGGAGACCACCCAGGGTGAGCCGCCTAGGTGGGCAGTGGTCACAGATTATCTTCACGGAGATGTAACAATCCTTAACTGTAGTTGAAAGACAATATCCTAGAACTGAAAACCCTCCTCTTAAAAACACTGCATTTCTGCTTATGATTCAGCCTGATGGCATTTTAGAAGCACAAATCTCCATCCTCCTCATTTGCTGGAAAATTAATAAACTCCTCTTTTCTTCTCAAACCACTTGTCCTCGTGCTATTGATGTAGCTGCGAGGACAAGTGCCAAACCTTCTTTCAATAACATGAAGACCAAATATATAATATATTTCTAATTATATCACACTAGCCATAAAGACTTCTTATAATGACGGTGTTACTACTATAAACCTCTCTGTTTTAAACGTATCAGTGATCTCAATATCTCTCTCAATTTGAATAGCATAATTGCATTTAAAAACAAAAGACACAGTATGTAGACTAGAAATGGGCACAGTTCTAAATAAAACTCACTCTCTAGAAAAATGAGACAGAAAATCAGGCCAGACTGGTCCTGGGCCAAAATGCCCACTGGTTTGATGGCTGGAAATGCAATGTCCCCAACACTGCAATGGAAATCAAGCTACAGGAGCTGTGTCTAGAGAATGGATTGCCAGGGATTCGATGAAGCCAAGTTTAGATACACCAGACAGAAAAGAGAAAACAAAGAAGGAACAGTTTTGAAAATAACCTCCCTTTGGTGTGTGCCACACCTTCTGGGGGCAAGACATGATTGCAAGAGGGACTTTACCTAACAAATGCAATCAGTGTAACCTGGTTTATTGTACCCTCAATTAATCCCCAACAATTAAAAAAAAAAAGAAAAGAAAATAACCTCCCTTTGACACAACTGTAATCTATCATTTAAAATCATATAAAATATGAATGCTAAGAAAGCTAGCAAACAAATCACAACCAAGAAATGACCTTACTCTCAACCAGGGAGGTAGTACAGTGCAGACCTCACCATTCTCAAGTTTCAGGTGCTTCACAATGACCAGGGAAGACTGGTAAATTACAGAGCACAGGGCCCCAGTGGTGTTGGGGCAGGTACAGAGTTGCCAGATAAATTATAGGACAATGCAAACTTTTCAGCATAAAAATATTGCATAGATCATATTTATACTAAAAAGAAAGTTATTCATTGTTGCTCTAAATTCAGCTCATAGTTCTACTATTTTCTTTTTGTCCTTTTGTCTGCCTGGCAGCCCTACTTCTAATAAAATAGAATAAATTAAGAGATCAATCCAAAATGATATTAACCTGGCATGTTTAAAGACCTCAGAGAGACTAAAAAAGAAATAGCATCCACTTAAAAAAAAAACACAAAAATGTGAAATAGAATTGGACAGACTAGCCTTCAGATATAATAATATATACAGACATGGAAATTAACTTTTAAAAACTTAGCAAACTGGATAAATCCATAACAGGATAAAATTAAAGCAAGAAAGACTATAGTACTAACTGATTCACCTGGATCCTGGACAGAGAGCTACAGGAGTTGAAAGGCGTAAATGAGAATCTAAGAGACATGCTGGAGAGAGTAAAAGTCTTCCTCGGCAATCCAACAGCTGTTCCATGAGGAAGCCTGGATGGAAGAGCAGAGGGGCTGACTTAAAGGAGTAATAGCTCAGAGTCATCCACAAATGAACAAGGACACATTCCACAGTAGATAAAGAAAAACAAACACATGCAAATCTACCCTTAGAATTGATCTACTGTGGTAACACAGAGAATACCAAGAAAAGAGATGAAAACTTTTAAAGTGACAGGAGAGAAAAATCTGACTGGGTACCAGGGAGCATCAGGTGGTGGGCATCTCATCAGAGCAAGGTGCCGGAGAAGAATAGAGGAGATGTTCAAACAAGAGAGTTTACTGCCCACAGCCCCACTTTGAAAGAATGAAGGCATTAGAGTCACATAAGGGGACTTTTAAACTCTCTGTAGTTCAGGCCATACCCCTTACCAAGGAGATTGGGATTGGATCACAGGTCTGTAGGACCCTTGTGTGTATGGGGTGGGGAGATGTTAGTCACTTTCTCTGACTCCAATACAATGAAATAGAATATCGTCAATTTAAAAAATGGATTCTACAACTTAAGTGTTCATTGAGAGATGAATGAGTAATGAGAATTTGGTGTGTTTACCACATTCAGCCATAAAAAAATGAATTCCTGCCATTCGCAATAAAAAGGATGGACATTCTGTTAAGTGGGATAAGCCAGGCACCGGAAGACGAATTTCATATGTTCTCATGGATACATGGGAGCCAAAAAGAAACTTTAAGTTGAAATTTATTTTTGTCAATTATTCCTCAGTAAAAGGGGGGGGGGGGGAATAAATTAAAAAAAAATATTGAAGTAATTAAATATATCAGTCTAGAACTAAAAATTATTAAGGCACCAGATTGGAGAAAAATAATCCAGCCAAGTCTGCATCAAAGGTTTTTTTTTTTTAACTTTCTTTCCAAAAAAGACAGAATCAACAACATTAAAACACAGTACCACTACGCTTCCTATGAGCCCTTAAAATTCCTGTGAGCCCTGAGAGTCTTAGAATATAGAGTGAAAGAGACCATGAACTTCAAATGGCTTCTTGAAGTGAAAGGTCATATTGTTGCCCACCTTGTAACTGTCACCCCACTGAGTCTATAGCCATCAGTCTCAGCATCCCAGTAGCAGACATTCACTGAGCACTTTTAGGTGTCAGGTGCTATATTAAACTGTTTTCATGTGCATTTTATTTTGGTCCATGTTGTAAACTGAATTACATGCCCCCTAAAATCATAGGATGACATCCTAACCCCCGTATCTCAGTATGTGACTATATTTGGTAATGGAATCTTTAAACCGGTAACTAAGTTAAAATGAGGTCATTAGGTTGGGCTCAAATTCAATGTGACTGGTGTATGTGTAAAAAGAGATCAGGACATAGACACAGACAGAGGGAAGACCTTGTGAGGACACAGCAAGCAGGTGGCTGCTGACAGGCCAAGGCGAGAAGAAGCCTCAGAGAAGCCAACCTTGGTTTTGTACTACCAGCCTCCTGAGCTATGAAAAAGAAATTTTCATTGTTTAAAAGGCCCAGCGTGTGGTATTTTGTTATGGTAGTTCTAGCACACTAATACAGTAATTTACTGGCCAATGTCACACACTGCCAGTAAACTTGCCACCAAGAGAAATGCTTATATGCAAATTATTTACTCCATTAAAACTAGCTCCTACCTCCCTTTAGGGAGGGACATTGCTCCACTCACCAACATGGAGTGATGGGTGATCCTGGAGAAGCTACCTCTGATAACTCCAAAGACCCCAGTGGGGTTTACACTGTCAATGTGAGGGGCCCTGTATGTCTGAAGTCTCATTTCTTCTTCCTACATATAGAAAGTTGGGTGCAGGGACTTTTCACAGCTCTGCATGCTGCCAGGAGTGCTGGGAAGGCAAATCAATTCTTTCCAAGGTTTAGCAACAACAATCAGACTCTGCCTATAAGAAATGCTCAGACAGTGAGAGCAGGGCTGGTACTGCGAGTAAAGCCAGTGTACAACTTGGAATAATGGGAACCTAAATGGACCTTGAATATCCCCAGGGGACTGGTACTAAATCAAGAGGCCTAGAGCAAGGAAGAGCATCCTTTTCCCTGGCCCAGAGGCCCCAGATGAGGGCAGGAGTGGCCTACTCTCAAATTTAAGTTCAGCCTGGCAGCAGAGAGGAGGTAGTGGGATCAAAGTACAGGTCTAGGGTGAGCTGGAAGAGGCCATTCACCCAATTCATGAACTTGGTCAGATCCTTCACCATTCTCCCAAGTAGGTATTTCCAAGCTTCACTTCCCCCAACCCTGGTCCCTGGCACTGCTAGAGACTGATCAAGGTCACTGGGAAACTGAGGCAAGCAGGCACCTGCCACAACACACTGCCAGACTCCTGAGGTTTACAACATGTTCCACCTGCTCCGTCTTCTCTAGAACTTTGGCTTTTTCCTAATGCCTGCTCTGCTGCCTTGAAAACATTTAGCTCTGTCCTTTCCTCTCCACATCCACCAGGGCCTCAGCTCATCACTACAACCCCCACTGGATGGGGCTTCCTGCTTCCAGCCTTCTGATCCCTTCCTCACCCTTTATCCAGAATTGTTTTCCTAACATTACCATATTCCTTCTGCACAAGCCCTTGGCCAACTCTTCTGACGCTTCTTCCTTCTAGATGCCATCTAGAATCTCCCTTCTCTGGAAAACCTTCCTGGACTCCCTCCCCAGGTGCACAACAGCCCCATTCCTGGACTTTCTCACAGCACCTGGTGGTATCCAATGTGAGCAGCATCGAACACAGGGTAGGAAGGAGGCTGTCTCTGCCATTAGCCTCTGTTAGCTCCTTACTGCTGCTACAACAAATTACCACAAACTTAGTGGCTTAAAACACCACAAATTCAGCATCTTAGAGGTCTGGAGGCCAGAAGTCTGACCTAGGTTTCACTGGGCCAAAATTAAGGGGTCAGCAAGGTCACACTTTCCAGAGCAGTGATTTTCAACTGGTGTGCTATGAGAGGATCTTCGGTGTGCCACGAACACTTTTAACAATAATTAATTAAATTATGTTCTAAAGAAGTTCAATGCAAATTATATTCTTCTTTTACTCTTTTTTTTAAAAATCAACATAATTTAAGGTTGTGAAGAAGTTTAACTATAGGCTCAAGTGTGCTGTGAGATAAAAAGAAAAGAAAAAAAAGTTGAAAATCACTGCCCGGAGGCTGGAGGACAGACTGTTTCCTTGTCTTCTCAGGGTCTAGAGGCCACATGAGTTCCTCGTAGTGTGACCCCTTCCTCCACTTTCAAAGTCAGCCGCAGAGCAGGATCAATCTTCATATCTCCTTCCTCTCACTTTGACCCTCTTGCTTCCTCTTACAAGGATGCTGGTTGATATATTCAACCCATCCACAGATTCCAAAATAATTTCCTCATCTGAAAATCCACAATTTAGTCACATTTGCAAAGTCCCCTTGCCATATAACAAGTAACTTAGTCACAGCCCCCGGACTTAAGATGCAGACACATTTGAGGGGCCATTATTCTGCCTGCTGCACCCCCTCACTGCAAGAAGCAGGTCTTACTTGTAGTCCTACCCACTGCCCAGCTCATAGGAAGCTGCGAGTATTAAATGACTGGATGAAGTGCTCTATGGCACATCTGCTCTCTTAGCTCACAAGCACCATTCAAATTCATTCTCAAAAAAGGGTGGAGAAAGGAGGAAAGGAAGAGGGGGATGTCAGTGGCGTTCACTACCCCACCCCCGACACTACCTGTCCAGGGCCCTGGACTGGCCAGGTCTCAGACCGGCTTAACTAGGCTCTGGACGTGGACCGCTAAGCTACCTTGCTCAGAACAATTTCTCTTAGGTGCCCGAGGGCTGTCTACTTTAGCTGGGGAGAGAGAGACTTAGAATAGATAGAGCTTAGTCTTCAGTGGAGCCTGGTGATCTTCAGCAGAGAGACGCTGTGCTGGAATTCTGCAAGCAGGAGAGGAGACAGAGTCAGAGTAAGCGGGTGCGTGATAGAATGTGCATGCTCCCGGCTGCCTTCTCCTCCGGCCTAACATGAGGCTGATTTCGTGCATCTCAACACCATAGGTGTAGAGACTGCCAATTCACCACTGCTCTCATCTCGTGAACTCTCATGCTTGGTAGGAGAGCTAAAGCCCTCTCCATGCCCTTTCCACCAAGCTGTTCCATTATTGAGCTGTACAGGTATTTCTTCTAACTCTCACTCCTCCTAGCCATAGGCTATACGGGCTGCTGCAGGGGGAGAAGAACTAAGACATCGCACTTCATTCTTGTCTCTCTAGGGACTGTCTGCCCTTTTCACTTATTCTTGAAGTTCATCTCACCTTCACTCCTCAGTCCACTGCACATAACTCCCCTCCATGTTCTCACCAACACCCCTGAATGAAACTGCTCACAAGATCCACCAAGACCCCTACAATGGCCACACTCTGGGCTTCACTTCCTGGGTTCCTCTGCTGCATTGAACATGGCCGACTTTCAGTATTTCTCTAAGCCCTCTAACCCCAGGCTGTGCTGACTTGACTACCTCTTTGCCCTCCTCATCCCTTTCTGATGGCATCATCCAGATTCCCCTTTTTGGTAGCCCATCCTCTCCTCCTTCCTAAACTCTCCGTGCTTCCCCAGGCTCTCTCCTTGGCCCCTTGGCTCTCTCACTCTACAGACTTTCCCAGGGTGCCATCATCCAGTCCTAATGCTACCCACTGTAGTCTTTTATGCTATGAACAAACTTAGTAGCATCCATCTATTACCTCACAAGTTCAGGCCTGGCGTAGCTTTGCTCAGGTGCAAACCTGCATATTAGCCAGGCTACATTCCCTTCTATATCTATGTCCTCTTCCAAGTTCACTGGTTGCTGGGAGAACTTAGTTCCTTTCAGCTACAGCACTCAGACTTCTCACTGACTGTCAACTACAGGCCATAGTCAATGCCTAGAAACCCCCCACAGTTTTCCTGCCATGTGTCCTTTCTCATGACTTGGCAGCTTACTTCTTCAAACATATCGAGGAAGTTATCTCAGCCTGTTTGTGCTACTCCAACATAAAACCTGAGACTGGGTAGTTTCTAAGCAGTAGATATTTATGTCTCATAGTTCTGGAGGCTGGAAAGTCCAAGATCAAGGTGCTAGCACCTTCTTACTGTATCCTTGCATGGCAGGAGACTGAAAGAGGCACTAGAGAATACTTTTCTACCACCCATGGGGCAAGATGGAGTTCTTGGGCTTCCTTGCCCAACGTTCCACTGGAAGGTACTACATTTTCCTTATATAGACATAGCTATGCACAGTGATTTCACATTTATATGACTACTGTTTGGCATCCTGCCACTACTGTTCCCCTTGAGTATATAAGTGCATGAGACGTTCCACTTGTGTAGACTTCCCATGCCTCCTCACCAGCTGCCGCAAGCTGAATAAAGACTCTGCAGTTCTTCTTCAGCTTGAACGCATCTGGTGCAAACCTACTGGGCATCAGCCTCCTTCACAACACTCTTTTATAAGACCATTCGTTTGGATAGAACTCTGGTGACTTAGTCACTTCCCAAAAGGCCTCACCTCTTATAACATCACCATAGGGTTCAGTACCAACATCAGCATTTTGGAGTAACATGTACATTTAAACTATAGCAGGAATATCTTACTTGAGTCTCTTCTTTCAGAGAAGACCTGAAGGTATTTTAAAGGCCTCACCTGATTAGATTAGGCCATCCCACAATAACCTCTCTTTTGATGAAGTCAAGTCAATTAATTAGAAAACTTAATCACACCTGCAAAATCCCTTCATCTTAATGTAATCTAATCGCATCTTAATGTACTCTAATCATGGGGGTAAAATATCCCTCTACCTTTGCTGTATTCTGTGAGTTACAAGACAGTTACAGGTTACCCCATGCATACACATAAGAAGAGAGCTGTAAAAGAGCATGAAAGGTCACCTTAGAATTTCGTCTACCACATTGACCTAGAAGCTTATTTATCCAATTGCCTTTTAGATATCTATAGTTGAAAGATCATAGGCATTGATAAACAAATCATGTCCAGAAATAAACCAATCTTGGAAGGAAGTATGGAGAATCCTCAAAGAACTCAAAATAGACCTCCTATTTGATCCTGTAATCTCATTACTAGGCATCTATCCAGATGAAAAAAAAAATCATTTTATCATAAGGACATTTGCACTGAATTGTTTATTATAGCTCAATTTACAATCGCCAAGAGGTGAACTCAACCCAAGTGCTTTTCAGGATTAATAAATTGTAGAATATGTATACCATGGAATACTATTCAGTCATAAAAAGACTCATCTTTACATCTCCAACCCTACATCTTTTGTCTTAACCTGAGTAGAAATGGAGAACATTCTCTTTAGTAAAGTATCACAAGAATGGAAAAGCAAGTACCCAATGTATTCGATACTTATGTAAAGCCAGTAGATGAACAAATACACACCCACACAAGGGGAAAACTCAATTGAATTCAAATTGGGGTGAGGGGGCAACATAAAGGGGGGAAAAGAGAGGAGGGAAGGAGATTTGTGTCGCCCAACTAATGGGCACATTGTAGGGGTAGAAAGCACACCTGGTTACGGGACATAACCACAACAGGGGCCTCACCTAGCAAACACAAACTTTGTAACCTAATTGCTTGTACTTTTGTAATAATCTGAAATTTTAAAAGAAAATAAGCTAATCTTTTTTTTCTTAAATCTTGCCCTTCCTCCCCTTTTCAGTGGCTTGGTTAATATTGATCTAGTTGCTCAAGTCAGGACACATGGCAGCATCGTCGACTCCTCCCCTCTCGCTGCTCACATTTAGACAACACAAAGTGAAGTGGATTCCTCCTTCCACCTCTATTGCTTCCTCCCCCTTAATCAGGCAATGAGCATCTTTTACCTGCACAACTCTAGCACAGAGTCTTGAAGCAGGTCCCTGAGCTTATAGTCTCGCCCAAGTCCATGCTACAATCAATGCTGTCAAAGCTCAACTTATCTCCTTTTGCAGCTTTGTATGTACCATGGTAAAAATGTGACAATGGGCATTTTCCATGACAATGAGATATAACTTTTTAAATTTGATTCAGCCAGACTGGGCAGTCAACATAGCAGCCTCCAAACCCAGAAAATAAGCTTAGCCCCAGAGCTGGGTGCTGGGCTCCAAAAGGAACGCTGACTACTGAGAGTGCCTTCAGCCTCCTTACCTGGACGTCACTCAGTGTAGTCACTGCACATCTTCCTTAGAGTCACGAGGTTGAAAATGTGATCCATGTTGCTACAGTAAAGATGTTATTTTAGTGATGTAGAAGTTTATTAAAATAGCCCTCCAATTTAGGAAAAAATAACATAAGTTCTCACACTGCTCTACCACTTGAATATGTTTTTAGGAATCACTCACAATTTTCCACTGTTGCCTTAATGCAACAATACACCTACCTGCAGCTGTGTCTTAGGAATCCAAGAGGATTTATGAGAAAACACTTCCAATCATGTCAGAAAAATGTGATGCAGTCAATTGACTAACATTTTTTCTTTATCTGGAAGATATGTTCTGATAATTTTTAAAATTTGTTGAATTTCACACACAAACACTAGAAAACATTTTAGTAACTCAAACATAAAATTCACCACAGCTTTGAGATTTTTAAAGCTAATTTCTTAAGCTATTGCAGCTCTTGCTAGGATAGAATAAGAATGTAATATTGTTTCAATTTATCTCCTATTTTGTCAGAGCCCTTTCTTTAGAATTAATGATCTGGATACCTTGCTCCAAAGTATATGAAAGATAGGGTCTTTAAGGAATTCTGCCACGCAGTTGAAACTAAATCAGCATGTGTGCCTGGAAAAAATCTATCACTTTGTGAAACTAATAAATAACCCCCCTTAGTGAGTGTACTGGTGATGGATCACAGAGAAAAATTACTTCATTCATCAGTGTGCAATAAAATATTTGGAGGCATTTCTATTTTCTAACTTTGCATTTTCAGTTCTGTTGTAAGATGAAGACCCGCTGATTAAAGGTGATGAGGATGGATCTGAATTTCCTGCAGAGCAGGAATTCCCCCACTTATGGCTCATTTCCATCTACCTGCAATATCCAGGGCATGTCTGCTCTCCCGGGCTGCAAAGCTCTTTGGTCTATCAGTCAGAACTCTTTCCAAGGAACTCCAGTGGCTGAAAGATCTGCCCTCTTTACAAAGTCAGAACAGAGAATTGTGGTTGAGAAACGTATAACAAACCTTAACCTCAGATGTCCTGTGTGGCTGGAAATTGTGTCATGTCCTGAACCAACTACTTCATAATCATTTTTCCCTCACCAAAATCCAATATACAGATGGGAACCTGGGGCTAAGATTGAAAAGTAGATTATCTGAGGTTGCACACCTGGCCAGTGACAGAGCCATACTTGGAACCCCAGTCTCTATCCTTGATGATACTTTCAAATCTAAGTGCTCATCAGAGTCACTGAGGAGATTTTGAAAACACAAATTCTATACTTCCCAAAGCACTTTACTGATTCAATGCCATCCCTAAAAAAACACCAACATCGTACTTTCAAGACTGGGAAAAAATGATTCTGCGTCTTATATGGAAGCAAAAAAAACCCATATAGCTAAGGCAGTTCTTAGTAACAAAAACAAAGCTTGGGGCATCTGCATATCAGACTTTAGGCTGTACTACAAGGCCATAGTGGTCAAGGCAGAATGGTACTGGAACAAAGATAGAGACATGGACATTTGGAATCGAATGGAAATCTAGGAGATGAAACTAACAACTTACAACCACCTAATCTTCAGTAAACCAAACAAGAACATACACTGGGGGAAAGAATCTGTATCCAATAAATGATGCTGGGAGAACTGGATATCCACATTTAGAAGACTGAAACTGGACCTGCACTTTTCTCCACTCACAAAAATTGATGCAGGATGGATAAAAAAAACTAAATTTAAGGCATGACATGATAAAAAAAATCCTCAAAGAAAGCATAGGAACTAGAAGATATTGGCCTGGGGAAAGACTATGAAGAAGACTTTCATGGCAATTACAACAACAAAATAAACAAATGGGACTTCATTAAACTGAAAAGCTTCTGTACAGCTAAGAAGACAACAACCAAAGCAAATAGCAACCTTCACAATGGGAAAGGATATTTGCATATTTTGAATCACACAAAAACTTGATAACTAGGATCTATAGAGAACTCAAATTAATCCACATGAAAAAAGCCAACAATCCCATGTATCAATGGGGAAAAGAGATCAATAGAACCTTCCCTAAAGAAAACAGAGGAATGGCTAGCAAACATATGAAAAAATTCTCATTGTCCCTAATTATTAGAGAAATGCAAATCAAAACCATCTTGAGATACCATCTAACCCCAGAGAAAATGGCCCACATCACAAAATCTCAAAACTCCTAAAAAAAAAAAATCTCAAAACTGCAGATGCTGGCATGGATGTGGAGAGAAGGGAATACTTTTACATTGCTGGTGGGACTGCAAACTAGTACAACCTTTTTGGAAGGAAGTATGGAGAAACCTCAAAGAACTCACACTAGACCTCCCATTTGATCCTGCAGTCCCATTACTGGGCATCTACCCAGAAGGAAAAAAACCCTTTTATCATAAGGACACTTACACTAGACTGTTTATTGCAGCTCAATTTACAATCGCCAAAATGTGGAAACAGCCTAAATGCCCACCAACCCAGAAATGGTTTAACAAGCTGTGGTCTATGTACACTATAGAATACTATTCAGCCAAAAAAATGGAGACTTTACAGCCTTTGTATTAACCTGGATGGAAGTGGAAGATATTATGCTTAGTAAAGCATCACAAGAATGGAGAAGCATGAATCCTATGTATTCAATTTTTATATGAGGACAATTAATGACATGGTAGGGGGTGGGGGAAGGGGAGAGTAGAGAGAGGGAAAGAGAGTAGCGGATGGGGTCTTGGTGTGTGATACACCTTTTGGGGGCAAGACACAATTGTAAGAGGGACTTTACCTAGAAAATGCAATCAGTGTAACCTATTTCCTTATATCCTCAATGAATCCCCAACAATAAAAAAAAAAAAAAAAAAATTCAAAAAAGAAGAAGAAAAGAAAAGAAAACTACAAATGCCTGGCCTCATCACAGTGCTCCTAGAGCTCTGCAATCTGTATTTTTAATGGTCTCCCCTGATGATTGTGATATGCAGATGCGCATCCAACTTTAGGATGGCAGCCCTACATCACATCACCTGCCCATATTTCTTCAGGAAAGCAGAGCTGGTCTCCTCTATGTGATGTGTCAGCTGCTAAGACAGAATGTGTCTTATAACTCCTAAAATTTGCTTGACAAATATTCTCTCAGAGAAGAACAAGCAAACAAATTGCTCATGTGCAATAACCTTCATCTCTGCCTCCCTCCCTCAGATTGTGCTGCACAGTCATCCATGGAGGGAGGGCTGCCTCCCCCGCCAGCCCATGCACTGAACAACAAAGGCATCCAATGGCCAAGTTGACTATGGCAGATAGATGCGATGGAATAATTTCAGCCACAGAAAACCATAACACTCTTCTATAAAATCATGATACCACGTTGTGGTATATCTACAAGCCAATGAAAACTGTGCACACATTGATCACAAGAATATAAAAAATTACACATGCACACAGAAAAGACAGAAGGAGGACTCAGAAGACCGCAAGAGTCCATGAGTTTGAATGTGCCACACTCTCTTTTTAAAATTCTGAAAAACTTTTATTTTAAAAAATGATAATAGAAAACTACCATGTACTTGCACCAAGCACCATGCATCCGTTGATGGCTCTGCTGCTCTGCTGGGTGCCTGGATCTGTGCCACTTATAGCTTCTCTTACGCTGGTTCCAAGTTAGGAAGTTCAAGGTTGGCCAAGTTCAGCAAAAAATACTGGTTTATCACTGTCAATAATTTTATGACCAACACTGGCAAAGCCTCAACACCAAAGGTTTCTTGCCACACGGGAGACACTCCATAAATATATGCCCAGGAAAGGAATTCCTACCAGTGTTTCCTGGATGCCTGTGCCCGTGTTGGAACCAGTTTGGTCTGTCTGACACTCCCTGTACATACTGCCAGATGCCTCACTGTTCTTTATTCGAGTTCTCCCCCACCCTGCCCAGCACTTCCTAGCACACCGGTCACTCCCATTTTAACTAAGGCGCTACACGGCTCAGGAGCAACTTTCACTGTGAAGTCTGCAGATTCCCTCCCTCTGCTGTTGAAATTAGTTTGTCTTTGTCTTTGCTTCCACAGCAATTTATTTATTTTACCATAACATTTGTGATGCCTGGTCATTCTGTATCTCTTTGCACTGTAGGCCTAAGAGGCCTGTAGGACTGTAGACTTCAGGACAAAGGGGACTCATGAGCTTTTTCCTTCATTCATCACACTTCCGGCCGAGAGATACTAGACATTTTACTAGGGCTAAAAGAAGAAGTGAATAAAGCACACACACCTGTGCCCTCCCTGAGCTGAAGATCTAGTAGGAGAAAATCATTCAATAACTAATGGAAATGAGGATGAGTGACATAAAGATTTAGGGCACAGAAGAAGACTATAACAAGTGAGCCTAGCCTAGTTCAAGGATTTAGAGACGGCTTCCCTTATGGAAGTGACATTTATTTAAGCCCCAAATGCTAAGTCAAGTATTAATTAGCAGGGAGTAGAGTCTGAGCACTCCAGACAGAACCGACAGCCCTGTGTTTTTACCATTTTATCCATTTCTGTACACACCAGTTCCTGCTCAAAACCCACTGCTGATTTCTTTGCACATATTCAGTCCTGAAGGGACATTCATTGCATCAGTCACCTTCACTAATGCTATTACTCTGCCCAATTGCCTTTAGTTCTGAGGTGCAGGTTAGGGTCCCCACAAAGACAGCCAACCTAAGAAAGACAGCCTCTGAACAAGGATGTTGAACAATCTTCCTAAGACATTGTTAAATCCAAGATCTGGCAAATGGCAGAAGATTACTAAGTTTGTTGAATAGAATGAAAATGAATTAGGAAAAAAATGCTGACCTGGAAACTTGTTGATTAATTCAACTACTTATGTACTCAACAGATATTTTATTCAGCACTTACTATGTGCTCAAAATTTTTGCTTCCTACACGTAGTTTATACCTTTTAAGCTTACAGACTGAGAGAGAAAGAGAATTAGTCAAATAAAGACACGAAAATGTAAAATTACATCTAAGAAAAATCAACAGAATTAAGATAAAAAGAAATCACTGAGTTTAAAGAACATACGCAAATAAAAAATAAAAAAGTATGGTGTTAAAAACTCTCCTCTCATGCCCATAATAATGAATGTCATTTTTTAAAAATTACAAGGGCTAATGGAAATGTGGAGAAATTGCAACCCTTTGTCTTGCTGCAAAGATGTAAAATAGATATAAAAATATTATATATGGCAGTTTCTCAAAAAATTAAATATAGAATTACCATATGATCCAGCAACTCCACTTCTGGCTATATCCTCAAAGGTGGGGCATATAGAGCATGGACTGCAGTAGATATTTGTAAGTCATGTTCACAGAAGCAGGTTCATCGCAGAAAATAGATCGAATCAACCCAAGTGTCTATTAGTGAATCAAAGATAAACAAAAACATACACACAATGGAATATTATTCAGCCTTAAAAAGAAAGGAAATATTGACACACGGTACATGTGTGAACCTCGAGGACATTATGCTAAGTGAAATACGCCAGATATGAAACGATAAATTCTGTAGGATGCCACTTCTACGAGACAGGAAGTAGGACAGTGGTTGCCAGGCGTGAAGAGGGGGGGAGAATGGGGAGTTGGGGGTTAATGGGTAGAATTTCTATTTGGGAGGATGAAAAAGTTGTAGAGATGGATGGGGGTGATGGTTGCACAACAGTATAAATGGACTTGATGCCTCTAAGCTTAAAAATGGTTAACACGGTAAGCCATGATATAAATATTTAAGCACAATTTTTAAACTTAAAAAAAAAAAAAGACTTTTTAAAACCACTGTCCTCATTAGACATATGTAATTTCTTTGTAACGTATGACTTCTTTAAACCTGGCAGACATTCAAGTTCTTTCCGCCACCTGAATAATTCTACCCACCTCTAACATTTCTTTTGCAAGCAATTATTCTTTACGAAAAGTTCAATATTTCCAATGGATCAGACAACAGGTTTGGAGACATACATCTTCAATTTGTAGCTTACAAATTTGGTATTCATGAATCGTTCCCATTTTGCTTTTGTTTAGTTTTGCTTTTGTATATTTTAGCAAAGGGTTCCTGAAGGAAGCAGGGGAATGCCTGAAGTACTGCTGATCTATTAGTGAGATAACTTGACCTTCTGAAAGCATAATGAAACTGGATTCCCACCCACAGGGGAAGCTGCTTTAATAGAAGAGTAGTTAAACAAAGCAATGTATTACACTTCTCATTTATTTTATTTTATAAAATTGATTCTTTTCTTTTTCTTAATGAGGAAATGATGTCCTTAATGTCATTTGCAGAATGTGTAAGGGAGGTTCATTATACTTTTCCCACATTTAACATTTTCCTGCAGAAACAACCAGTTGTACAGACACACCGAAAATGCTTGAATTTTCCCCTCTAGAAAACAATCACAAATCCAGGAGCTTTCTTCCAAAAAAACCCATCAATTTTGTCTTCAGTCCAAAGGCAACCTCTCTATGCTTGTTTAATCTGCTTCTAAAATCAGTCTTTGCCCATGAACATAGGCATGGTGGGGTTTGGCTAGTGAGAATAACCAAAATAATCATGATTTTCTTTTCTTGGTGTCTCTGAATAAGCTCCTCAGCCACAATAGGTCTCTGTGCAAGGCTCTTCCAGCCATGACCAGGTTTGCTGAACAGAAGGAGTTGTGGGTCTGTGAAAAGAGCACCAGCTTTGAAGTTGGGAAACTGGAATTCAAATCCCAGCCCTACTAAGAGTAGAATCTTGAGACATTGCTCAACTTTTTTTGGTCTCAGTTCTATCGTATGAAAAATATCTTCTACCTAGCAAGATGGTTTTAAGGATTAAGTAAGAGGGTCAGGTGCGGTGACTCACGCCTGTAATCCCAGCATTCTGGGAGGCTGAGGTGGGTGGATTGCCTGAGCTCAGGAGTTCAGATCACCCTGAACAAGAACAAGACCCCGTCTCTAAAAATAGCTGGGCATTGTGGCAGGCGCCTGTAGTCCCAGCTACTCTGGAGGCTGATAAGAGGATCGCTTGAGCCCACGAGTTTGAGGTTGCTGTGAGCTATGGTATCACTACACTCTACCAAAGGCAACAAATTAAGACTCAGATGAAAAGAAAAGGAAAGAAAAGAAAAGAAGAGAAGAGAATAATTAAACAAGATATCTTACGTAGAAGCACCTGGTGCCTAGCAGTTGCTCAGTAAAAATTAGTTAAATGTTTTTGTTGAGCTGTTTTAAGTCACCATTAGATCAAGCAATATGCATTTACAATAAACCCTATTGTGTGCCTTGCTTTGTGTTGGGGATTAAACTTCTGATGTGGGGAGCTAACGATCTATATATAGGGAGCTTCATTATACTTTTCCCACATTTAACATTTCCAATATATTAGGGGAAAATCAAAATAACATTTAAGGAATGTTTAGAAAGCAAGAGAAGACGTAATTCAGTAAATGCTCAATTGGGTGAATAGGCTCTAAATGCAAGAGCAGTTCCGTCTGAGCTTGGCTTGCCTAGAAGGCTTCTTGGAGGAAGAGAGACTTAGGCGGCATGAGCCTTCTAGAATAACTGAGATTTAAATTGTCAGGAAAAAAAAAATAATATACAGTATTAAATGTAGTAACTAAAGCACAGAATTCTTTAAAACATTATCTCTTTGGCCCACCGCTGTACTGACCACAAACTTATAACTCTTTTCTTTATGACTAAGTCAGCCTTTTATTTATGTTAGGGGAAAAAAAAAAAAAAACGTTTGGGCCAAGCACTGGGGCTCACATCTATAATCCTAGCACCCTGGGAGACCAAGGCCAGAGGATCCCTTGAGTCCAGGAGTTGGAGGTTGCTGTGCGCTAGGCTGAGGCAACAGCACTTTAGCCCTGGTGACAAAGTGAGATTCTGTCTCAAAAAAATTAAAAGGAAAAAGAAATAAAGTTTGGAACATATCCTGCCATCTGTATCAACCATAGCTTGTCCTACAAAAGATACAGTAATTCCTGCTCTCTTTTGTGACTCTTTAGATTTTTTCTCTTCTTTTCCTTTTCCTTTTTGCTATTTATGTGTAGACACTGGATTTATAGTCAGATCTGGGCTTGTGTACCAATATTTCCCTTGCTCGGAAGCTTAATGTATTTCACCTTCTCACACTAACTTCCCTTACTTGCCACTGCACAGGATCTGGCCTATGTACTGTGCTGCTAACACTAAGTTGGCGGGGCTCCCGAACTAACCCATAATAATCACCTTCTTCTTGAAAGGCAATAGGATCCCAATCTTTAGGTGATGAGATAGGCCTTTGCATGGTCCTATTACAACCCTTTGTGTTTGATTTATCAAAATTCTTGGATGAATTTCTTTCCTTCTCCTGGAGTTGCTTCTTTTTTCTTTGTGAGATGTAAAGGCAAATGATTGAACAGGGAAAGACTGCAATTTAGTAAAAGTCACCACGATTGATAGTGGCAAATGATAACTTGAAAATATTTTCCAACTCCAAATTAAATTACAATTCATCCCCAATAGGAAACAAAGATATAATTCCAAAGAATCAGTAATCAATAATGGTTAAAAAATTCAAATTCACTAATACAGAAATAAATGAAATAATAAGATACATGCAGTCCCCAGGTTATGGACAGCCTGACTCACGGGACTTGTACTTACGAATGGGCTCCTAAGGCTCTGCATAAGGATAATTTATAAGTAAGTAATTAAATCCATAATTCAGGAACCAGTTTTTTCTGCACATGTAAACAAACTCCCAGGGCGTCAGTGGTTCACTGGTCAGCACCTTTTTGCTGGTGGCTAGACTCATGGTTCAAGAAGCAACCGATAGAAACACAAGAACATGAAGAGTCAGAAAGTTTACAACAAAAAAATTAGCTGAAGCTTTCAGTCTCACTGAGGCAGGATTTGATAATCTTTAAGAGCAAGACGTTGACATTGAGGAATTTAAAAAGCTTTACTGGGAAGATATTGAGAACATCAGCTGCTACAGGCCATTTATGATGAAGAAAAGAAAAAGGCTGTCCAAACAATCCTAGATAATTTTTTCAAGATCCCAATTTCAGTGATAAACTCCCCTCCTCCAGCAATAGAATCAAGTCTTGATTCTCCAGCGTCCATCCTCTCCAACACCATCTCCATCATCATCTTCTGATTAATGTCAGCCTTCCTTCTTGCCCCTAAACTACCCCTTCCAGTAAGCAAGACATCAATGAAATATTAGGTAAGTGTTACACTTTAATACTCAATTTGGAAATTTCTCCTATCTCTTGTCTGAACTGCTTGTGTGAGTTTGTTTTCATGCTCTGTTTGTTTGAAGTAAAAGGAAGGACACAATAATTTCTATAGTTTATTATTACAATACAGAGTTATGACTATTGTAGGCCTCCACTATATTATTATTATCCCATAGGAGCCATTACAGTATTTTTGTTATTATTATTATTACTACCATATATGCACTGTTCATCAGGGATCTGATACACACAAATCCAACCTAAAGACATTCTCAGGAGCACATCTCGTCTGTAACCTGGGGGCCACCTGTCCTACTTTTGAGAAAGCTTAAAAGAATGATGAGAAGCAGTGCTGGCATGACTGTGGGTAAATGACATCTCATATACCATTAATGAAAGACAACTTAGTAAGCCTTTCTGAAGGACAATAAAGCAAAATTTTCATTAATGTGAATCTCTTCATTTTGTGTGCAAAGTGAAACACCATGAATATCCCAGGAAAAGAAGAAGAAGATTTCAAGAGTATAATTATGAGCCATGTATTAGATTCCTCTTAATGTCCCTCAACAAACACAAGGACAGAATGGAACTTACTTGGCTTCACGAACTGTGTGTGTTTAAGGCACCTCGAGGAAAATAACATGGACAGTCTGGATTTATTAGAATATATTAGGGTTACAATATTTGAGAGGAGGTTTGGAAAGCACATTAAAGAACAGGTTACAAAACAGTGCTCCATTTTTATACATTCATATGTATATATTTGAATAAGCAAAATTCCAAGAGAATGCCAAGCCAAATGTTATACAGAGGTAATCTCTAAAGACTAGGATTTTTAATGACTTTTTTCTTTTTGTTTATCTGAATTTCCTACTTTTTCTATGATGAGTATATTATTTTATACATGCAATAAAGGAGGAAAATAAAATACAGTTCAATCTAGAAGCTTGGACACAGACATTCAGTGGTGCCTTGTGTTCAGGATTCTATTTCCATCTTCTCCTCAAAAGAGCTGCTTAAAGAAAATGTTTGCTTCTTTCAGCTCCAGTGTTTCCACATGTGTGTGCAAGGCTGCGTCTGCTTCCCACATGTGAGGTCATGAAATTCCTCCACACACTTGCAATTAAAGGCAACTCCATTGCTGGGACCACTCTCAGGAGTCACTGCCTCTTGCGTAAAATCCAGCTTGAAGTTAAAGGCTTGCGCTGCACCAGAGCCTGGAGAGCTGCCCCCGCTGAGTCACCAGAGGAGGGAGAAAATGGGACCCTGGGATAAATGAAGCTTGGCAAGAAGGCTATTGAAACAAACATATTAGTCACCATAAGAAGAGCTATTCAAGATACAAAATTCCACAAGGGTGTTAAGGGAAAAGAAAATGTAAAACACTAGAAAATAACACTGGAATCATTAATTAAACTACAGAATAAAGAAAGTTGAAAAGAGTAATATATCAGCGTATAATTTACCTAAATATAATCGCATGCTTATACATTCACACTGCCCCCTAAGGGTGAAGTGTATAAATGAAAGTCGTGTATATTGTCATGAATTAATCTGAAACTTACAATCACATCGTCATCTTCATTGACTGAAAAAAAAGTTTATGTGCATATATTTAAAGGAAAATCAAGTAAATGAAGAGTCTAATGTGTTCTATTACTTCTGTCTTAGATAATGCTTAGATCAAAAATAAGGGCTGCTACTTCTATGATAAACTTGTTCAGTGGTGAAACTAACTTTGTCAGCTCTCCTGCTGGGTGAGGACTTGTTATGACTTACTCTGCTTGCGAAGCACCACGCTGCAGCCCCCCATGGGCACTGCACCCCACTCCCAGGCAGTGCTGCTCATCAAGAGGTCATCTCCTCTCCCAGCTACGGACCTGGTGTTTAGTAGCTAAGTCACCGTCACAGTGAAGGCCAAGCGTGCAGAAAGTAGGTGGCAAAGCCGAGAAGTGGCCAGACACCCACAACAGACCCTGTCTGCTCCACAAGGTGGTCCAGGGCCAGGTCATTTTCATCTTGCTGTATCCATGCCAGCATTCTCAAAGAAACGCAGTCTAACCCACCCAGTTAGAATACCTAACCAGTACATTCTATTTTTTTTTTTTTTTTTTTTTTTTTTGAGATAGTCTCACTTTGTCACCTGTGTAGAGTGCGGTAAAATCATAGCTCACAGCAACCTCAATCCCTGGGCTTAAGCAATCCTCTTGCCTCAGCCTCCTGAGTAGCTAGAACTATAGGTGCCTGCCTCAACGCCCAGATTAATTCTTTTCTATTTTTAGTAGAAACAGGGTCTCACTCTTGCTCAGGCTGATCTCCAATTTCTGAGTTCAAACGATCCACCCACCTCAGCCTCCCAGAGTGTTAGGATTACAGGCATGAGACTCCTCGCCCTGCCATTAATACTATTCTAGATGCGTAAGAGAGAACTTAACGCGTGACATACAGTGGATGCCTGAGGACATTCGGGCATAATTCCTATCTGAAACCGCATGTTGGGGAAGGCTGCTAGAATGCTGGCTACATGGATGAAGCAGGCATAACCAACACGTCTACATGTTAACATGTGGAAAAGCAATAGACGAGAAAAGGGCAAACGCTTCTGAAAGTGGCGTGTGAGTTGCACTTCCCACATCCACCCACCTCGCATTGTTGAAGAATTGGCCACGCTCAGCTGGAAAGGAGGCTGAGAAACATGTTCTCTGGCTAGGTGGCAACATGCCCACACAAGATTTGTGCTGGTATTGTAATGCAAAGAGCAAAGGAAAGATGTGTGACAACTGGCAGTCTGCCCCAGGCTTAGTGACTTGAAAACGGTAATCAACAAACACCTTTGTTCTCCCGCTGTCCCCTGCCCTCTGTGCACACACACTCCAGCTGGACACTGCGCCCGCTCTCGCAGGAGTTATCCCTGCAGGTGGGGTGGGGGTAGCAGGGAAAGCCAGGAAACTTGAGGATATCCTTCAAGACCCAAAGTACAGCTGTGCCTAAGCCAACCACAGGCTTCTCAAAAAAATAAGCAAATATATTCCTTTTTTGGAATTTAATGAAGCTTTAAAGCCAATGTCAGTCAGGTTTCCGCCTTTTTCAACACAGTGAGTCCTTACTAGGGAACAACAGGTCCATAGGCTTCTTATATAAAATTGTGATGTGTTTTTCTTCATTAATAATAAGAATCTCAGTGAGCATTTATTAAAAGTTTGAGTTTGGCACAGTACTAAAAAGCTTGCAACCACCTTTTTTTAGTCTGTATCACAATGCCCTTTTACTCATAAGGCACACGTCACAATCACCACTTGTTCATTTAATATGTTACCTGTTTGGTACTTAACCTCTTTTTTTTTTAGACAGAGTCTAACTTTTTCACCCTGGGTAGAGTGCCATGGTGTCATAGCTCACAGCAACCTCATGCTCTTAGGCTCAAGCGATCCTCTTGCCTCAGCCTCCCACGTAGCTGGGACTATATTCATTGCCACCAAACCCAGCTACTTTTTTAGAGACAGGGTCTCACTCTTGCTCAGGCTGGTCTCAAACTTGTGAGCTCAAGCAATCCACCCGTTTTGGCCTCCCAGATGCTAGGATTATAGGTATGAGCCACCACAGCCAGACGCATACCTGTTCTAATATGATAGAAGAGAAATTCCATAGGCAGATAGACCTTATACCAGTGTCTATCACAGGACCTACACAAAGTAGTTGTTCAATAAAAATATTTGTTGAGCAAATGAATGAATTAATGACTCTAAAGTCTATGCTTTTAGTTATTCTGGAATGTCTCCTTTCTAAAGCAATGATCACCTTATTTTGAAGATTTAGAATTACCTTGTCCCGTCTGCTCGTCTAGCGGAGAAAGAAATGGAAACCCAAAGCACCTATGGAATGTTTACAAAGACACAAAACCACCCCATAAGTTGGTCTCTGTAGAAATGATTTATATAGATATGTTTTAATTACATGCCCATAAATGGAGCGCTTTGCCTGAAATTATTTTCTTCTTTTACCCTCTATGACTGTAGCCATTCAAGCTTACAGGTCTCACTGCTTCTTCATTATTTCTACCTAACTCCAGTCACGAACTTCTTCACAATCATCATCTTCACTTTTATTCCCCCTTTTAGTGCATCTTAGAATGGGTACAGGCGATGGCACTAATGTACACAGCTATGATTTAACAATAAAAAATAAAAAATAAGAAAAATAAAATCCAAGTGCTGTTCAGTTCTATTAGCAAATTTTGAACTGAATAACTACTTACATATTTTTGCTTAATACTTCTAAACTTTTAGGAACTCATCCTGCATGAATCCCATGAAAAACTAATGACTCTTTTATTATATGGCAGTCATTTGTGATTTAAAATCATCCTTAATCTAAATAAAATTAAATGGAGAAACAATTCAGTTTTCCTTGTGAATAAGCACATTGTAGGAAAAAGCCAGGGCTCCATACTAACTAGAGCTTTGCCATGTGTGCTGCATAATAAGCACTCGTTACAAGAGATTAAGTGAGAAAATGCATGTGGAAATATTTTATTACTAAGAATAACTTGTGAATGTGGGAGAAAATACAACTTCTGCCAAATTGGTAGGGTTGGGACATTTTTCATTCCTGATATTGTTTTTTGGATTCTCTCTCTCTTTTCTTTCCATCCACCCCCTCACCACACCCTTCCTGATTTCACCAGTAAAATTTTACTGGTCTTTAAAAAAAAAAAAACTTCTGGCTCGGCCCGTGTAACACAGTGGTTACAGCATCAGCCACATACACAGAGGCTGGCGGGTTTGAATCCAGGCCAGGCCTGCTAAACAATAATGACAACTGGAACAAAAAATAGCCAGGTGTTGTGGCAGGCGCCTGTAGTCCCAGCTACTTGGGAGGCTGTGGCAAGACAATCGCTTAAGCTCAAGAATTTGAGGTTGCTGTGAGCTGTGACGCCATGGCATCCTACTGAGGGCGACATAGTAAGACTCTGTCTCAAAAAGAAAAAAAAAAAGAAGACCTTCTGACTTTGTTTTCTCTACATTTATGTTTTATTACTATTGGCTGTTATTATTTCATTCCTGCTACTTACTTTGAGTTAATTTTGCTCTTCTTTTTGGAACACCACCATCAAATTTCAGCCTTTCTTCTTTTTTGAGGTGTCCACTTAAAGCTATGTGTTTTGTGGAGGCTAAAAGCAACTCCATTTAGGACGTTAATACACCCTGTTTGCCCCTGACAACTCCAGCTCCAGGAACACCTGTAAGGGTTCTACTTTACCTACTATTTACTGTTCATCCTGTCCTTAGGCAGGTTCCTTTTATAGCACACATACCCTTTCCTTATGGTATAATATAAGCCGTGGGTCTGAGGGATAATTACCAACCACCAACTTGAAGACGCAGGGACTTGGCTTCTGTTTGTAAATCTCTGTTAAATGTTTCTTTCTGAAAAACTGGTTTACCAGCCTGGTTCTCCATTCTCCGTGCTCCCTCGCTCTGCCTTTGGGGGTAGGTTGGCACAGACCTGCTCACCATGGTGGAGCAATTTGCATCTAAATTCTGCCTTTCCTGCTTCCCACAAATTTTAATGTCTACTATTTTCATCATCATTCTGTTCAAAATGCTTTCTTTGCTTTTTCGTATTTCTTTTTTTTCTTTTTGAGACAGAGTCTCACTCTGTTGCCCTGTGGAGTCAGCCTGGCTCACAGCAACCTCCAACTCCCAGGCTCAAGTAATCCTCCTGCCTCTGCCCCTTGAGTAGCTGAGAATATAGGCACTTGCAACCATGCCCAGCTGTTTTTTTCTTGCTTTTGCTTGCCCTGGCCTCAAACTCCTGAGCTCAAGAGATCCTTCCATCTTGGCCTCCCAGAGTGCTAGGATTACAGGCCTGGAATATTCCAATTTAGGAACCCCTGGACCACATTGAGGGCTCTCCCCCGGGACCTTACACATGATAAAATCCATGGTTCCCCTTAAGGAGCTCAAGAGATCCTTCCATCTTGGCCTCCCAGAGTGCTAGGATTACAGGCCTGAGACACCATGCCTGGCCCTTCTTAACTTTCATTATGATTTCTCCATTGATCTGCAAGTTAGTTAAAGAGTATTTTTAAATTTCAAAGTATATAAGAATTTTCTAGTTTTCTTTTTGTTATTAATTCATAGTGTTGTAAGGCAAAGAACATACTTGATATGATTTCAGTACTTAAAATTTGCCAATGTTTGTTTCATAGCACAATATTTGGTTGGCTTTTTAAAGATGTTTCATATAGGCCTCAGAAGAATATGAATTCTGCATATTCTTCAGAAGAACATTAATTGATATATATTCATTACTGTTATTTATATCTTCTATAACTGAATTATTTTAGGCTAACTTTTCCATTAATTACTGATATATATGTGTTAAAATCTCTCATTATGTCACTGTGCCTGGCACACCTCTCGGCAGCAGGACACAATTATAATTGGGACTTTACCTAACAACTGCAATCAGTATAACCTAGCTTTTTTGTACCCTCAATGAATCCCAAACAATTAAAAAAAATTTTTTTTAAATAAACAAAATCTTCCATTATGTTGTTTATTTATGAAATTTACCTATAGGCAGATGGAAAACTATATGAGCAGATGAATGAAACCTTAAAATTGCTAAATTTTCTTGTTAAATTAAACCTTATATTATGAACCTTTTATTAACTATTTTTATTATTTATTTCTAAAAATACCCTTTGCTTTAATGTTTATTGGTCACATATTAATGTATCAGACATTACTCAAAAAACATAAAAGAATGACAGGTTTGTTTGGGTTAATGCTTGTCTGATACATATAGTAGACCTCCACAGTTGACCCCCTTCCTACACTGACCACCTCCTCAAGTTGACCCAAATATCATAGACCAGACATGCACCACGTGTATCTCCAAACATTGGCCAGTTTGTCACAGTCCCTTCAGTGGTTAACTGACAGAGGTTCTACTGTATTTCTCCAATCCTTTGGTTTGTAATCTTTCTTTAGCTTTAATTTTTATTTTATTTTTTTTTTTTTTTCGTGTACTCCAATATATTTATTTTTACTTTACCTTTTTGATTGTATTTCATTATTAATAATATTCTGTAAATAACACATACAGTGTCTATTATAGATAATATAGTCCATTCTATGACTTGCATGTATATGTTTGGAAAGCATGTGCTAGAAAGTGGTTTACAAATAGGTGTATTCTATTGGCGGGAATGTGAATTAATATAACCCCTATGGAAACCAGTATGGGGATTTCTCAAAGTACTAACAAGGATATGTACCATTCAATCCAGCAGTCTCACTACGGGGGTCTACCCAAAGGAAATGAGTCATTTTACAAAAAAAAGATACCCGCACTTACATG
>CAUYPK010015691.1:0-13716 GCA_963574355.1 Loris lydekkerianus | reverse complement strand
GTATAAGCCGAGTTTTTTCCGGCATAAAATTTGTGCCGAAAAACCCCGAACTCGGCTTATATTCGGGTCATACAGGTTATTTGATTCGGTGATTGTGATTTAGCTTGATTACCTGTTAAGCTACGGTTTTCTGCACTTTATTTAAAGTTGTAAAGTTGTTGTTGCTAGTTTCCAGTTTTTCTTTAGCAATAAATATTGAAAAGCATTTAACCTACTGATTCCTCAATTATTGTCATTGTTTTGGGCATATATTTTTATTTTTGAAATTTGCCAGTGGCTGCTGCATTTTCCACCTCGGCTTATACTCGAGTCACTAAGTTTTCCCAGTTTTTAGGGTAACATTAAGGGGGTCGGCTTATACTCGAGTATATAGGTAGTTATGTTTGGAAATAGTACATTTCTTTATCCATTTTTTTTTCTCTAAAAGTATAATATAATACAGTTCACCAGCTTAGATATAGCCTTGTAATCTAAGACACCAGAGATAGTGAACATTCTTTCAGGAACAGGAGTGATGACTCTAGAAACCAATGTTTTCATTTGCTTTTGGGGTTAACTTCATGTCACAAAATGTGGTAGAGGTTGTACTGTCAGGGAAAAGACAGATGGGTCACATTGTTGCCACTAAAACATAACTTGTTACACCACCCAATCTAAAAAAATCACCTGTATTTGCAACAGAATTTCTTCTTCCAACGAAGCTTAGATTTACATTAGAAAAGAGAAAACAAAATGAAGATTTATACTATGAGACAGTGAACTATATCTGAACAAACACTGGGCTAGGGCGTGGGGTCTGTGATCTTACAGTCTGACTGTAAGTTATTTGGGAAGGGAACTTCAGTTTATTCAACTATAAAATGAGATGATCAGCAAGGGTCACCCAGGCCTGAGAATCCCTGCCATCCAATGATGCTTTCAGAGCTCTATCAAGTCATCTGAAGTAAACTCAGCAGTTCTCAGTGACATAGAGGGAAAATGGCAGGTCTGAACAACAGCAGTTCAGAAATCCTAAGTTAGATAGAATCCTCCTTGATTACGCCCTTCAGATCATAATGTGTACACAAACACACACACACACACACACACACACACACACACACACACACAGGGTGGCCATAGAGTTTGTGTGCAATTTAAAATAGCTTTATGGCGACCCCTTATATACACACACACAGGCAGTCCCCAAGTTACAAACATCCAACTTACATACAACCTGCTCTGAGGCTATTACAGTAAGTCCCCAAGTTACTAACATCCCGCTGAGGTATGACTCACCCTTACCAGTGGGAGCTATCACAGGTAATGGGTAAATGTACCGGTTCCAACTTAAATACCAATTCAGCTTAAGAACAAACGTACAGAACCCACCTCATTCATACCCCAGGGACTGCCTGCATTTGTATATCCATAAAATTTTAAAAGGGGTACAGTCAAAGAAAACCAAAAGTAAAAAGTCAAAACACAGAATTCCAAGAAATGCTTCATTGAAGTCAAAGACCTGGCTTAGAATTCCTTTCCATCAACGAGGCACCTTACTTCAATAAATTCACCATGTCTCAGAATCGCTCATCAACAGAATTAAAAAAAATGTACCCAGACAAGTAACGCTAACAAAATTTATCACTAACAAAATTTGGTATGTCGGAGGCATGTTTCACTTAAAGTAATGAGCAAGACCACAATCCTTTGATTATAAAGTCCCCTTTCATCTTATTTTATAAAAAAGCCACAAGGAAAATGCCTGGCATGATGTCCCTGACATTTAAACACTCCGTTCGACTTACCATTAGTTTGCTCCAAAACTCAGCCTCCCTTGCAAAATGCTCCATATTGAAGGGATAAATGTCTAGTTCTGCCTTGTCAGCTGTGCCACTGGACTGCTCCAGTGACTGAGCACAGGAGAGCAGCTATCTCAGCTATGCCACTTTCCTAATAATGAAGGCTGCAGTCTCTCATAGCTAGGAGTCTTGAGAGAAATGGCATTTACATACATTGGGGTGAGATGGGCGTGGGCATTTCCCATAGCGATGATTCAAGTGGAGAAGTGTCTTATTCAAGGAGATAATAAGTCAAGAAGAAAAGTATCCCCTAGCATTACTGCCACTGACGATGTGCCAGCTCACACTGCCATTGCGAACACACCCCACCTCCCTCCTCACGCCAGCAACAATTCTTCAGTGGGCGGCGTAGCTTCCCTCGGGCATTTTTGCTTTCATGGCAGGCTCTAGTAATTATAAATCTCTCAGCTCACTTTAAGGTGTGGAGGGTACACGAGAATGGACATATGGAATGCAAGTAGAAAGTTGCAGGTTCAGGATGAACAACTTCTGACATTCTTGTGGGCAAAATTAAACTAAGCTACCCAATGATTCATCCTCTGAGCTACTTTGTAAGAGCAGGTAAAATACGATTTTAAACAGCCATGTAAAGAAATATGTACTTCTCATTTTTTTTTGACAAGAGATAGGAGAAGACAGAACTTACTCAAAATACCCTTGAGAATCAGATCAATGGTTATCCTCTTAGGCACAAGTCCGACACCCAGCATTCCCATTGTCCTCAGCAATGATGGCTGTAATGGTGCTCAAAGTATCTTTATAAGTAGAGAAGTCTAATGCTCCTAACCCAGCATTTCTACAAGCAGAGAGAAAAAGGACTATAGAGTCTATATAAGACCTGATGTAAAGATCTGGAAGGATTCTGGTCCTTTCTTTCTGTGGATTTGATGTATTCAAGGAACATTTCTTGGATATTTGGATCCAGCCAAGTTGGGAAAGATTATGATGCAAAACCAAACTCAGGTATACAAACTGCTTATGTTTTAATAACCCTCCCTCTGACTGTTCTGACAACATTTCCCTTCCTTTGCCGGTTTTTAATTACACAGGACTTACTGTGAAGTGGCTCTTTATGGTCAAGCAGAACTGTGGTCCAAAGCTGAGCTTCGCCTCCACAGCCTGGTGTGGAAATTTAGAATTCAGGATGATTTTGTTCCAACACAGACTCTACCACTTAGACAGTTTTGCTTCTGCACAGAGATCTCATTCTCCCTCTCCCGTCTTACCACGGGGAGGGCTTTCTAAAATGTTTAGTTTCATAAAGTCTTACCCAGGAAAGAGTGATTTACGTCTAGTACATTTTCTCTAGTCTCTGGCTACCCCAAATCAGCATCAGCCCTTCCAGATTAACTGCTTAAAGACACAAAAACAAGTTTTACCAACTAAGAGACCTGGGGAAATGCGAAGTTGATAAAAAAAAAAAAAAAAAAACTTTTCAAGAAGAGAATGATGATTTTTCTGTGGGGATATAATAAAAGTCCTTGTTTAATTTTCTTCCTTGAAAGCCAGAGGAGGCCACCCTCAGTGTAACTCCTCCAGTCACCACCAGGCCTTCATGACCTGTCCTGCGGGTCCTGCCTCACACTGGGTCCACCTCAGTGCTAGAGTCGTGGCCTGGTGAGTCACTCGAATACTGTGCAACTCTTCCAAATAAGTGAGACAACTATTTAGGTCTGGCAGGAGTTTACTTCTTTCTCATTTGTGAAATCTAATGTTCTAATATTCATTTCACGGAGTATGGGTACATGGGCTTTTATAAAGATATGCTTTTGAAAAACTGCACATAAACCCATGATTCTAAATGGACAGATACATATATATACACACACACACACACATTTTTAATTCAAGGACCTCTTGATTCTTGAAGAAATGCCTAGCATATACACTTGTCAGGTTTTACAACTTTTGCAGAACCACCTGCCAAATGATTGTTTTACAAGTATGATGTTTTATGGCCTGTATTTTGCTAAATTGAGGGATACCACTCAGGCCCATTTGGCCTATGACTGACTCAGCCAAGGTCATCGGAACACAGAAGTGACTCTGTTAGGTACATTTTAGTCCTTTTTCACAGAGAGCAGTTGTGGAGACCCTTTTTGACTATTTGTGACATTTACTCACTTGAAAACCATTTATAGGAAAAAGAAGATGCAAAATCAATTTGCAAGGCTGAGTGTGGTGGCTCGTGCCTGTAAGTTTAGCACCCTGGGAGGCTATGGTGGGTGGATCACGTGAGCTCAGGAGTTTGAGACCAGCCTGAGCGAGAGGAAGACCCCATCTCTAAAATAAGTCAGGCATGGTGTTGGGAGCCTGTAGTCTAGCTACACGGAGGCTGAGGCAAGAGGATCGCTTAGGCCTAAGAGTCCGAGGTTGCTGTGAGCTATGACACCAGGGCACTCTACCCAGGGCTGACAAAGTGAGACTGTGTCTAAAAAACATAACAAAACAAAACAAAGCAAAAAATCAATTCACACTTTCTGACTAACTAAAATGGTTTTAAGAACAATCTGTAGAGGGTGAGTCAGAGGTACCATGAGAATAAACCTTAAACCAGGGAATCACGACCCGAAGTTCCTTCTCTGTGTAAAATGTTCATGCCATTTCTTAAACAGAAGGCCCAGCCTGACATGGAAGGTAGTGCTAAGTTTATTTCTAATTAAACTCTAAACCATACCTACTGATAGCAGAGTTTACAGCTTTTAACTGAGGGTCTCTCCCCTTTTTTCCCGACATCCCCCTTAGCTGGCACCTCTGTCAGAAAGCAGAAAGACCCAGCCTGCCAGGTTTTCCTTCCAAGAGCCTGATACCCAAAGGAGAGACAGAATTTGAAGAAAGGAGTGGAACACCTCGTAAAACAAGTCTTGGTGGATGTGGTGGTCCTTTCACATAAGAAAAAGCTTCCCCTGGTCTGGGAGGAGGAAAAGGCCAAAGGTCACAGGGAAGGGTGGCTCTCCGGCTTTGCTCCTCAGGGAGGAAGACTCACAGGGTGTCTCAGGAGGAGAAGTGAGGGGCCCGGGACTCACAGCTCCCCAGGGCTTCCTATCTCCAGAGGGTCCACAGGTGGCAGAAAACTGGGCACCACAGGCCACACGGGGATGCTGGTGAGACCCTGGCAGACACAATGGTCAAGGCCCTTTGGCTTTCTGGGCATCATGGAAGCTTCTCTGAGTCTGGTGTAAACCTGAGGAGGAGCGGAGAGCCCCAAAATGACAAAAATGAAATGCAGTTGCAGGTCCATCATTGCTTTGAAGGTGATATTAATGTTTGAGGACAAGGATACACACCACGTGCTCACTCTGGTGCCAAATGCTGCGGTGAGGCCTTAGAAAGTCTGCCAACTTTTCTCTCTGTGAGCAGGTAGAGTCATGTCCCCAGCATTACAACTGGAGAACCAGAGTGACTCACAGGTAGCGCTGGATATAAATTTTCCCTCCAAGGCCAAGGTCACAAGGAAGTCTTTATCCCCTTAGGCATCACCTTGACCTCACTGATGGGCCCCAGAGTGGGCAGTTCTCCTCTGCTGTTTCCTGAACATGCAGAATTAAGTGACAGCCAGCAAAACAACATATCCTGAGGATTCTGAATCAGAAGTGGCTGTTGTGCTCATTGTGATTTAATTCTGTGGCAAAGCATAAGACCCATTGAAAAATCAATTATCAAACTATCACAGGCCCCACAGGGCAAAGAGCTTGGAGCTTTCACCCCAGAAGTCAATCTGGCCTTGTGATTTCACGTCAAGCACAGCAGTTTCTGCAGATGCGTGGTAGGTATTGCCTGTGTCCATGGCCAAAGGGTTTCCAAGGCCGTTGACAGATGCAACTAGAAAATAAAACTTAACACGAGCCCGCCATGATATTTGAGGACTATCAAGCAAAACAGATATTCCTTAGCCATCTCTAAGTGATCCATAGAAGTGGGAATAGATGAAATATACTTAACCTCAAATGAACATCAAGAGTTGTGAAAGTAACGTGAACACCCCACTGCAGGAAGCCGCCTGTCACAGACACGGGGAGCAAGGCTTCCTGCTCCTTGGGAGGAAGGTGGGTAGAACACAGGAGCTAAAGAGGACGGATGTAAACGGTCTACACGGGGGTGAAGAAATGGTATGTGCTGAGGCTGTCATTCCAGTTTCATCTACTGTTTCCACAAAAAGCATAAGGAACTAGCAATTGTCCAGTCCCTGTGGTCAGCCACATTTTTTTCCTGTGTCAGACAACCCTTGGGGGACATGACAAGGTCCTACTGTGCATGGAAAGGTGGTCTATTTTCTCTGTCAGTAGGAGATGATGAGAAAGGCCAGGAAACAGTGGCAGGAGGAGAGGAGCCCCACCCGTAGCAGAAAGATGGCAGCCTGGGGAAAGGCGTAGAAATGTTCTCGGCCTCTTCCCTGTGTATTGGGCATTGGCCAAGAAGAGTTTCAAAAGGAAAAAAGAAAGATGTGCTCAGAGGAATATTTATGTCCCACCCACATTTCTTGCTTTCTCTACAGCCCGAAGATTGATTCAGACCTAACCCGCCTGGTAGTGGAGCATGAATCTTTTCTGGACACGATTCCAGACATCAGGTCTAATTTAAAGTGCATTTCAGGTGACCCTGCAGGCTCTAATCTAATCTCGAAATCAAAGTGAACTACTAGCCTGGGAATAACAACAAGAGTTTGAAGAGTTTCTGGCAATTTTTAAGAAGAGAAGGGAAAGAAGAAACGATTTTGAACTAAAATTTATTGAACCCATGCTATGTTCCTTGTACTTCCTAAATGTTTGCATTTCACTAACCTTATCATGGCTAACCTGAACCCTAGTTCTCACAACCCTGTGGGCTAGATGTTATTTTTGTTTTACTAAAGAGGAGACTGAGGTTCAGAGAGTTACCTGGACTTCCCGCAGTCACTCAGTTGGCTATAGTGGAATCAGTAGAGATGGTTGGCGTGGTGTTGGTATGGAAGACCACAGCTTCTCCACATACTGGGAGCTTACAGACTTTGTTCATTTGCTTGTTCAGTAACCAAGTGCGTCTACTCCAACTTGATGGATTAAGAATCTCAGAATGTTTCAACATCATGACCATAGTTATTTAGATATTAAACCAGAATTCAAACCCAGGCTGATTTGCTTTAAAATTGGTGCCCTTTTCATTATCTCCTGATGCTCCTTTCACTTGACATTGTAAATAACCCTGCTGTTCTGATAGAAGATAAAAGTCTAAGCAGAAGACATTTAAGTAGGGCTTGGATAAAACGTTGGTAAACGTTGCTGTATGCTACAATCACTGAGAAGATACAGGAAAGGCCTATCACTCCCTAAAGAAAGTCCAATTGGCTTATTTGATACAAGCACAGAAACTTTTAAATAGTTTAAAAGTGTTAAATTAAATAACGCTCACTGACAGTTGAAGACCACAAAGTCTATTACTACCTGGATGGCATTTTTTTACTTATTTATATTTCTTTATATTTTGCTCTGAATTATATTTCATATTTTAAAGTATAAATATTAGTGATAGGTTTATCAAAAATTGGAAAAGAGCAATTTCTAAATGAGTAGGAAGTTATTCATGCCTAAAACATCAGAGTGTTAGGATCATGGGGCCTAAACTACAGACACGGTCCCAGACACAGGGTAAGTCTCTGGAGTTTCATAACACAGGTCTATGCGTGTCAAGTACCAATACAGCAGCCCGGGAAGCTTCCGCCAGATGTGGGTGTACAGGGTATGGTTATTTTTAGTTTTTGAGACAGTTTCACTCTGGCACCCTGACTAGAGGGCTGTGACATCATAGCTCACAGCAACCTCAAGTTCTTACGCTCTAGCGATCTGGGGTATAGTTATTATGGCTATCTCCCCGCTGTTTTGTTTTCTCTTCTCATTCCCTCCCTTGAAGAAAGAGAGGTTAATATAATCATTAAATACAGTTCCTCAATTCTGATGATCTGAAAATGCTTTTCTACAATCCAGTCTACCCATATAAGATGTCAAGCAGAATGCTGTATAAAGTGTGTCTCTTGACAGGATCTCAGTTTCTTGTCAACATTTGCAAAATCGAATTTATGACCCACTTTAGCAATTATATAGACTCCCAAAGGGTACAGTTTGGTTCCATTTTATGTTGATATAATCTTCTTGCTTTTGTATCATAGACTAACCCTATTTCTGGTGGACAAAGACAGTGGTGCTCAGCGGCTAGAATCTCCAAATCTTGTCCTAACTCATTGCCATAGAAACTTTTAAGAGACATTGAAGGCAAAAGGACATTCTGTTGGTATCATCCCAATTCCCAGTGTGCTTTCTTAGACTATTATATGAAGTCTCAACATATTCGAGGTACATCGAGATCCTTTGTCCCTCTTGGTTACACCTGCGCTAACATCAGGCTTCAGCATTCTGACAACTCCTTTCCTCTGCGCGCCGCTCCAACCACTGTTCCGCCTTCTATATTTTGTTTGTGCCCAAGTACAATATGCACCAGAAAAGCATATTGCAGAGGCAGTTAAGATGGAGAGGGAGGTTCAACCACAACGAATAGAACCTCTTAATTCAGTCCTTTGCTACCACCAAGTGGCATTCTCTAAGGGCTATACAGCTTTAATAAGAGCATGTTCAGTGTTGGAAAATTCTAGTTAGTATAAATTTCTTGAATATGTTGAATCAAAAATCTAAATCAATATCTAGTAATATTCAAGGGAAAAAATATTTTTGGATAGTTGAAATAAAAATCCAGCAAGCCAATTAGAGGACCAACAATATTCAACTTTGTTAAGCCCAGTTTAGTAAACTCAGTCCTTGTCCACAGAAATCTAAGTCTAGAGATATTAAAGGGAGCTGCCTTAAAAAGAGATACACGTCTCTTTCCCATAAAAGATGCAGGGGGCTATTTAAATGGATGTGCTGAGTCCAATCCTGGTTGGAGCAAGAGAAGAACAGTAGCAAGAGCTTACTGAAGGTGGGCATGCAATGTCCTATAAGATCACTTAAGACGGGGTGACCACTCCGTGATTGTGGCGTTAGTGCTGTTTCAGCCGCCCCCCCAGTCTCCAGTGTAAGGCTGGGGGTTGATTGGGGAATGTTGCAGCAGCACCTGCAGCCAATAGACAGGGAGATGACAGATATTGCTCTGGCTGTACATCTACAGCAGAATGTGAGCTCTGACCCTGTAGACTAACCTCTAGTGAAGAGGGACGACCATCTTTCAAACTCATAATAACCAATGACCACCAAGGCTTATGCTTCATCTCCTTACCACTGGCCTCCAAATTTAGACCACATTAAGCAGTTAAATTCATTTTTTTCTTGTACACTAGAAAAAACATGTCAGTGTAAGCCATTCCTAAACTGAGCCTGAAATACTTCTATAGAGAACAGGGCTTTGAGTAATCTGAAATGTTGCCTACCTAATTCATGTTCTTTTAAGCATTACTTGATCCTATAGGCGATAATCATCTTCATTTTTAGTAACTTCAAAGGAAGTTACATTTTGGTTGAAGGAGCACAAACATTCAATACAAAATGTTAGAAGTCAAATGTTGACTGTGCCTTTACTTTTAGGAATTGTTGAAACACAAAGAAACCGAACTGAATTAGTGATAAAGAACCACACCCTCCTGATGTGTAGAATATTAAGCCATGTGTACAACACACCCAAGATTTATGAGGGAAAGTAAATTGAACAGGTTTTTCTGATAGGAGTACATTTGGGGAGCCGTGCATAAGAATTAAAAAAAAAATCTAAGTAATCTTCATATGCTATGTTTTCTTTCTGTATCCTCTAACACACAGCTGTGCATTTTAAAAATTAGTTTAAAACATTATATTCAAGTCCATTTTGTTGTAAGAATCTTTGCGGATGTTTTCAGGTGGCCTTGTGAAATTTCAAAATAAAGATTCCTCGGTGTCACCCTGTGAATGACTGACAGCAAAACACACAGTTAACTCTGTCAGGTCTTTAAATCATGCGCGGTAATGGTTTTCCCAGTCGACGGGCCAAGCACGAAGCTTCTCCAGCAGGGAGCTGGCCCCCAGTGGGCACCCACACTTGGCGTCTGCCTTCTTGGGACGTGCACCTCAGGTCTCCCATCATCTGCGCTGCGGCAGACTGTGACCCTGACCACCAAACAGGCGCAGAAGGGTGTTGCTTGATTGGTGTCTGTGGTCATCGGCCAGCCAAGCAGCCTTTACAGATCCATCATGTGGAATGTGGAACAACAGCCTCCTGACCTGCCACACAGTCTCCTCCCCTTCCCACTGTGTCCGACCACGCGTGAGGCCAGCTCGGCCCTAACAGCTGTGAGAAGGGGTGGCTGTCACTCCTGGGCTAAGCAGACACAGATGTCGCAGGAATTCAGATGTTTACTTCCTAAGGCCCCAGCACAGGGCGATTATAAGAAATGCAATCTCATGGTGGGGTGACAGGATATACTTGTAATTGATAGGGGGGAGGCAAAACTTGGGTCCTTTCATAGCCACTGTGAGGAGATGGATTCAGAGTAAGTGGCACCAAAAGGGTGTTAGTTGCAGATTAGTTTTCCTGACTTACAAAACCTCCCCAAATAATTTAGTAATGAAGACCTCTTCTGTGAAGTGTCAGCTTTATTTATCCGCCCAACCTCCACTCCGCATCAGAGGCATTTATCTACTCTTTGAGGAAGGCGTCACATTCAGCCGACAGCATCCCCCACGCCGTCTGGGTTTACTGAGGGATGAGTCCTTTAAAGTCAACTAAAATGACGGTTTTTATCACATAGAATGTGACCTACAGAAATAGCTTTTTGAACGATTTCGGTGATAGACAGACTCTATTTTGGTCTAGCAATCAGTATCATTATTTCTAACAAAGAGTAATATGCCCTTCCTCAAAACGGCTTTAAAAAGCAGTCTTGTCGCATTATTTTGTGCTGTAAACAAGGTCATCCAGAGACAGTGGTAGGCTGTGAACAAAATGAAATCAGGAGAAGGTGGAGAAATTTGGTGCAAGCCTGACTGTAGGGCTAGAGATGTAGGTCCAGGCTGTCTACCAACTAAGAGGTGACCTTGGGTAGGCCACACCTGCACCCTCACTTTTCAATTCTACCTGCTTCACAGGGGTCAGAGAGATTGCCATGAAAACAAAAAGCCTTTAAAGCTGCCCATGGCCCCACGTACCTGGGGGTGCTCCATCCCGATGCTGTGAGGAATCCCTTAGCACCCCTATTTCAGCTCCCTCACGCATGATTCTCAGGTCAGGGGAACAAAATATGGGTCACCCCCCACACTTGCAACTCCTAAGACTGAGGCTTCTCAGCTCACCCTCTCCCCTTCTTCCTCTCTCTAGATCATCCTGAATTCCCAGTAAAGGGGCCTCAAGATCCAGATGGTCCTGATGCAGCTCTGAGGATGCTGGACTTTGCACCTCTTATCACCCTGTGTTCATTTCACATATTGGGCACCTACGTACGCATGTTCACAGTACTAATTGCCACCACAAAATCTTTATTCCTTACCCGTGGCAGGCACTTCCACCTCTCAGTCCTTCTTCCCAAACACCTGCTCACCCAGAATGCCATTTCTGATTATCTGGGTACGGTGTGGATCCAACTTGGGGAATGGCATTTCCTACCTCTGTCAATCCAGGGACATTCTGTCATCCCCCACTTACTGTGTACCTATAACTGCTACTGAACAAATTTGCACATTATCATGACTTCTGATGTTTTAAAGTTTGATATTTATAAGACTTGAACTTCCTTGGGATAGGGCTCATAGTCCCAAACAGCCTACAAATAATAGATTCTTAAGGAAATTTTGATTGATTGCTGGGCACTGTCTGCTTTCTAACATAATAGGAAACGTTGATTCATCTGCTCATTTCTTCACTCATCCAACCAGCCTTTATTGAACTCCCCCATGTCCCTTCAACATCTAGTTGAACTTATCTGGAGGTTTTGAAATGAGGACTTGAGAAGGAAAATGATGAACTGTGGACCAATGCTTATGGTAAGAGCCCCTCGCTCTCAGCTGATTCTCTGGGCTTTGACTCTTTGCTCATTAAAAAAGAAATTCTTGGTAGCATTGTTCCAGTTATCTGTCTGCCTGGATAACAAATTGTCTCAAAATTTAGTAGCATAAAGTAGTAGGTTATGATTGTCTTTCAAAGCCCAGAGGATGAATTGGCTTGGCTGGTAGTTCTTGTGCAGAATCTGTCATATGGCTGTCAGTTGAGTTAGAAGGCCCAAGTGGGAGAGATGTCCAAGATAGCACAGTCACGTGGCCTGACTGGGAGCTCAGCTGGGCTGCCCACTGGAATGTCTACAGGGGGCTCTCCATGCGTTTTGGGCTTCTCAGAGCCAGGTGGCTAGGTTGTAAGAGAGTATTGTAAGAGCAAGCATTCAACAGAGCCAGGTAAAGCAGCAAGACTTCTCAGGGTCCAGCACTGGAAGTCCCAGAATACCACTGTCACTATGTTCTATCAGTCAAACTAGTCACTCTGGCCAGCCCAAATTCAGCAGAGGAGAATTAGACTCTACTTCCTTATGTGAGGAGCAGCCTGGGTATACCCCTGGGAAGGAGGTGTGGTAGCCATCTTGCCAACTGTCTACCACAGGCCCCGTAAGTAAAGTCCAAAACCATCATCCAGGGGTTGCTATTTGCTCTTTGTTTTCTCAATTAATTCTCACAACAAGCTGAGAAGATAGGTATCGCCATGTATTATTTTTCCTATATTAGAGATGACAAAAATAAGCCCAAAATAATTATGTGATTTGTTCAAGGTCAAACACATTATAAAGGGCAGAGCAGTGTTTGAAACCTTGGTGCATCTAGTTCAAACAAAGCATGTGCTTTTTTCCCATTATGCAACCCTGTCTGAAATGATCACAGCATATGAATAATGCCCAGAGAAAAGGAAGATGAAGGGAAAGAAAGGAAGTGGTCTGAGGTGCTTTCATTCAAGTGGCTGTAATGCTCTGACAGTAGCAGTCTCTAGACCACAGCTTCTGTTGCTCTTTGGGTAACATTTTTGGACGTTCAAGCCCCCATGCACTCCGGTTTTATGGGAAAATGGTCTTTATCTTTAGTCAAAGCATTTTAAGCTTGCATCAGCCAAATGAAAGCCCGATGTATAATCTGAATTAAAATTTTCTTTTGTAATCTATTCATTACATGAAGCAAACATTTTCTAGTAATTTTTAAATTATCTTCAAAAAAAAGGCTAAGATTAATCCTGCTATCAAATCTGAGCTTTAAAAATTAATTAGGAGATGCAATTTAGTATTATGCTACAACACAAGTTGGAATTTTAAGTAAACACACCATTAAAATAAAACACAATTCAGATAGAGGCCATCTATACCAAACCCACAGCCAATATCATATTGAATGGAGTTAAATTGAAATCATTTCCACTCAGATCAGGAACCAGACAAGGTTGCCCATTGTCTCCACTGCTCTTTAACATTGTAATGGAAGTTTAAGCCACTGCAATTAGGGAAGAAAAGGCGATCAAGGGTATCCATATAGGGTCAGAAGAGATCACATTTTCACTCTTCACAGATGATATGATTGTATATCTGGAAAATACCAGAGATTCTACTACAAAACTCTTAGAAGTGATCAAGGAATACAGTAGCATCTCAGGTTACAAAATCAACATTCATAAATCGGTAGCCTTTATATATACCAACAATAGTCAAGCTGAAAAAACAGTTAAGGACTCTATTACATTCACAGTAGTGCCAAAGAAGATGAAAGATCTCTGTAAAGAGAACTATGAAACTCTAAGAAAAGAAATAGCTGAAAATGTTAACAAATGGAAAAACATACCATGTTCATGGCTGGGAAGAATCAACATTGTTAAAATGTCCATACTACCCAAAGCAATATACAATTTTAATGCAATCCCT
>CAUYPK010015690.1:0-76288 GCA_963574355.1 Loris lydekkerianus | reverse complement strand
ATGTGCAGTGTGCGTTGGAATTTGTTAATATTTTTTTTTTTTTTTTTTTTTTTTTTTTTTTTTTTAACTATACTCCAGCCCTCCAGCATCTGAGGGATGGTGGATTGGCCCCCTGTTTAAAAAGTTTGAGGACGCCTGGGTTAGGCGGTCTGTCCGAGGCTGCACGGTGGGTCAGAAGCAAAACTGGAGCTCCAGGGCTAAAGCCTGCACTTGTAACCAGCATGCTCTGTGTATTTCTTCTTAACATTTATTTGCTGAAAGATTATAAGTTGTCCTAGTGTTTAGTGGGGTTGTTATATGAAACCCATACATGAGACAGGTACTGAACTAGGTGACTTCCAGATCCCTCCTCACTCTGAGTCCTTGTCCAGGCTGCAGAAGCCTCCCGTACATATTTCTGAAAGAGCCACTTCTCTGTACAGGATGTCCCACCAGCCTGGTGCCTCCCCAGCCCATGACACTGCTACTCATTTGGGAATTCAGAGAGCAGCTGTTGCTGTGTTTTCTGCATTCTTGTTCACTCTAGGAACCCTGGTGAGCACTCACTACTTCACTTTCGTCTTGCTTTTAAAGCAAATTTAGAATGTAATGACTGAATACAGTTCAAACTGCTAGGATAACCTAGGTCTACAGTTCAGATTAAACATTAGCTCCTACGGTCTCTGGTTTGAAACTAACGTACCCAGAAGAAACTGACAAAGTGACAGTTATGTTGAAATATTTTAAGTGCAAACAGGAGTGGTCCTGTGTGCTGGCAATGGCAAGGCCGTGTTGTCTAAAGTCCCTATTTGATTCCTTATTTGTCTGCCCTTCCCAGTGGCCTTTTCCTCTTTGAATTCTCAGAAGTCTTTTCCCTAAGTGCTTCAGCTCACCCCTTGTTAAACCAATGGGCAGTGGAGGAGGTTTGGGACATTCAAAAACAAACCTGTCCCCGATCCTCCCCCACTGGTGTGCAACTACTTAGATGCCTCTGATTAAATAAAGTCCCTTTGTTGCAGAAGCAATCACTTCAATACAGCTTTAATTCCCTAGAGATCTATGAGATCTATTTGCATGCAGAGACACGAAGAGAAGTAAGGTGAGGATGGGTAAAGACTCCCCTCCCAGAAATGGACTCCTCCAATTTTCTCACATGTTTATTCAGGCACTTTCACTTTTCCATATATAGGAGTCACCCAGGAGCAAGCTCTGACCAGCTGGAGGGAGTGACACATCTGTGTTCTGTCCACTTCCTCCCTCTTCACCCATCCTCACCTTACTCTCACATTGTGAAAAAAAGCAAGGTACAAAATTATACACACACAAATAGACAGTATACACTCACACACACACTATCATCTATTTGGTACAAGAGAGCACCAGAATTTGTGCTAGAAAAAAATTTTTAAATAATGCTTGTATGATAAGCACAGAGGAAGTTTGGTCACCAGGATTGTTAGGGCTATTGCCTTCTAACATTTTTTTTTTTTTTTTTAGTTTTTCTATTTCCTTTCCTTTTTTCTTTTACTTTTCTTCCTCCCTCCCTCCCTTCTTTTTCTTCTTATACTAACAAAGCAAAAACAAATGGTGCTTCCTATCTTTTGCTTTCCCACAGTCCAACCTTTGATGCATGGGGTTTGGGTGATTACATTTTATTGCATTTTGGTGGGAACCGGTTTCTGCACCCTTCCTTTCCTCTGTGATCTCAATTCTCTGTTATTCCATGGGTCCCAGGATACAGCTGGACTTAAGTGTGAGAGAGAATGAGGTGAGTGGTGCTGGCATTTAGTATAAGAACTCGCTAAAGATACGATCCTGTTTACTGCTTTGCCTGGTCAAAGCACAACCAACAAAAGGACAACACAAAAACAATAACATGATGTTTATTAAGCAGATGTTTAATTTATCATCGGGAGACTTTGGGAAACTGTACTCTGATAATTTCTCTGTGATAAGTCTGTCTCTCAAACATCTTTTTGAAAAATTAAACCCCACAAAAATCATTATTCTCTGTAACCTGCCCAGATACTTTTTAAACATCTTGCTTGTTAAAATGCCTGCCAGCCTTTTAGAGGAGTTGACAGTTGAGCTGATTGCTGTTAGCAGAAGCAAGTGGACTCAATAGCTTTCCCTCTGAAATGAATCTGTCCTGTAAAGTCACAGCTGGCTCAGAACACAGGTGTGTGCTCCCGCTCTGCCCTGAGAAGGTGGGAGGGGAAGAGTCCAATCCAGATAAGATGCGGGGGAGGCGGGGGACCACCCAACAGCATAGCCACACAGTGTTGCGATCTAAACCCTATCTCTGGGAAAGAGTTTCTCCCTGCCTGCTTGTATCTCTGAGTAACCGCAGACCCCTACTCTCCAAAGTGGGTTGTTACTCCTAGAGCAATTCAGAGATTAGTTGGACAGTTGAAAGTGAGTCCCAAAGGAGCATCAGTTCTGCACAGTCTACGCAGCCTTCTTTACCTTGCATTGACTGGATGCTTAGGGTTTGAAAAACCAGAGCTAACAACTGAAATTCCTCAAGGTAAAAGGACTCCCCTCCCAGGAAATGGACTCCTCCAATTTTCTCACATGATTATTCAGGCACTTTCACTTTTCCATATATAGGAGTCACCCAGGAGCAAGCTCTGACCAGCTGGAGGGAGTGACACATCTGTGTTCTGTCCACTTCCTCCCTCTTCACCCATCCTCACCTTACTCTCACGTGCACACAGACACTTAGGGAGAAGCGATCCCGGCGGCTCTGCCAAAGGCAAGCCTGTTGGGCTTGAAGAAAAAACTCAGGCCAAGTTGCAGCATTAACCTTGTTACCTGGAAGAAGCGTGAGTGGAGAAGTGTGGGAAGATGAATGGACCAGTGGATGGCCTGTGCGACCATTCTCTAAGTGAGGAGGGAGCCTTCATGTTCACATCAGAGTCTGTGGGAGAGGGACACCCAGGTAAGTAGGTTGCCCTGGGCTGTCTGGCAAATCTGTCCTTCCCAGTCTATACTGAGGGAGTCGCTTTTAAAAACATTTTTAACCAACACATAAACATAATTGTACATACTCATGGGGTACAGTGTGATGTTCTGATATATGTGTACAGTGTGCAATGATCAGATCCAGATAATTAGCATATCCAGCACTTCAGACATTTATCAATTCTTTGTGGTGAGAATACTCAAAAGCTTCTCTTCTAGCCCTTTTAAAATATATGATGTGTTATCAATAACAATAGTCACCCTACTGTGCAATGGAACACTAGAACTAATTCCTCCCGTCTAACTCTAACTTTGTATCCAAGGGAGTCATTTTTCCTAGAGGTCTTCTAAGAGCAATGTGTGTTAGTTACTATTAGGCATCTCTAGAGAAACAGTGTGGAGTAATTTTATAGAACAGTCTCTCATTATGCCTACCACCAGCAGAATAGGGTATATATAAAAAGTATCATCAGATCTTAACTTGATATGTAGACATATAGACTTTTTTTTTTTTTTGAGTAAAGCGTCATCATTAGTGATCAACTTAGATCAACAGAGAATATTCCTCAAACAAGGCCAAGCGGTCACTGAGTTTGGTATATACAGAGTAGAAATGAAGGCCCAGCTAGTGCTGTAGGCTCAAACCTATAATTCTAGCACTCTGGGAGAGTGGATCGCCTCAGCACTCTGGGAGAGTTCAAGATTAGCCTAAGTAAGAGCAAGACTCTATCTCTATGGGTGCCCATGGTGATGGGCACCTGTAATCCCAGCTACTCAGAAGGGTGAGGCAAGAGGATCTCTTGAGCTCAAGTGTTTGAGGTTACTGTGAGCTATGATGACTTCACAGCATTCTACCTAGGGCGACAGAGTAAGATTCTGTCTCAAAAAGAAAGAAGAAAAAAAAAAAACAAAATGAAGAAAGAAGACATGAAGATTCTCAATACCATGTTAGATAGATCTCTAGGTGCCGGGGTTCTCCGGTATATTATCTAAGAGAAATATATAGAGATGACCCTCTGAAGAGGAAGAAAATCCAGGCATTGAAGCAGGTAGACTTTGGAATGAGAAAGTGAGAGAGGCTTCCTTGTTGACAGTGAGGACTAGAGCCTCACATTCAGAGCCTCAGGTGCATCAGAGTCACCCAGAGAGCTTGCTGAAATACAGAATGCTGGACTTCAGCCCCAGAGCTTCTGATTAAGTAGGGCTTGGGAAAGACTTGAGAATTTGAATTTTTCATAAGTTCCCAGAATCATTGGTGCTGCAGATGTGGGAACCACACTTTGAAAACCCTGTTCCTGAAGAACCCTGGGGGACAGACATATAGATTTACATTTAACATTTAAGTCTTTCTTCAAAATTCATGTATTTGAAGTGCTTAATGACTTATCGAGTCTACTTTTCCCATCTTCCTTGTTTTTGTTCTTTCTTAAAGATATTTAACTTTCTTGCTTGTCACTTGGCTTTGGACACCTCAGTGCAGTACTCCACATGTTTCAGCCAGTGGGCTGCAGCTGGGGGCTGTTTTGCCACTCTTTCTCCGAGAGTGTTTTGTGATATCTGGAGACATTTTTAGTTGTCACAACCATGGAGGATGGGGAAGGTGCATCTGGTGGCTGGGAACACTGCTAAACAGCCTCCAAAACACAAGACAGTCCACAACAAAGAATTTTATGGCCCAAAATGTCAATAGTATAACTGTTGAGAAACCTTGAATTAAATTCAGTTTTGTATGTGACTTAGTTCTATGCAGTATAAATAGCCTCTTCCATTGTGTATAACTTTATAGATAAAGTTTCTAGCTTTACTGTATTCATAATTTCAGATACATTTCTGGTTAGCTCTATGACTTAGGAAGTCACATATAGATTAGAGAAAGATTTACTCCACCTGGTGGAAGTGGGTTCTTTGGCGTACAGTGGCCAATGGTGCCAAGAAGGGCCCATTGTACATAGCCGCAATGTGCTCAGCTGTCTGAGAATGAAAATTCCAACCAAGCAAGTGATCATTTTGTCTACTTAATGAAAACCCATCTACTGGTCTGATCCCTCCTTCACTTGCCACTGTAAATGAACTGCCCAGGTAAGTCAGTTTCCTCTAAGGCTCATGGACTTTCTGCTTACCCTCCCATTGAATTCCTTTCCTCCAGAATGATAATGATATTTTTTAAACTTCCAAGAAAACCAACTATCATGTATCTTAAGCCTATGGAGGGATATTGATAGAAACTTTGAAAGACTTAAAAAAAAAAAATTCAGAAAGGAGCCCTGGAGGCATGGTCTTAGTTTTGCGGTGCTATCTCGATGCCCTTTCTGGACTCTGGCTTTACCCCTAGTCACTGTTGCATTTCTCCATGCAGAGTGGGGGCAGGATCTATCCTTAAACAAGCAGAGACACCCACGATCAGTATGTGGGTAAGCTTCTGGAAATCCTGATGGGTCCAGCGTGTATTTATTTTAGGATATTTTAGCAGCAGAAGGGGTTTTCAGAGGCTGTGGGCTCAGACAAACCTAGAAATACCATCAGGATCTGTCACTGGCAGGAGGACAGATAAAAAAGCTCAAACATGTGTTTACTAGGAGTTTCTGAATGAAAGATTAGAGGGTTCACCTTTAATGGCAAGCTAACAAATACCTTTAATTACAGAACTTAATATCTGCTTTTGAGATCCAAACGGCTTGATTATGAATCTGGCTTATTCACTTAAAAACATATTAATCTTGATAGAGAAGATTGAGTATTTTGAACACTAGGTGAGATGACATATATAGAGAGGTCACTTTTATTTCTTAATTGGTGAGCATTGATGGTTTATATAACACCACAGCAAGAGTGGATTTTTCTACACTACCATATGCTAGGCCATGTAGGGTCTTTAAGACACATAATTGAAGAAGAAAAAGATCAAATCCCAGCTCATGCTGAACCCTGGTCAGTCACACCTTGACTGAAGAGGGCAAACAGCTGTTAGGACATCTGGTTTTCAGGTGGTTGAGTGACATTGATGTTGGAGGGGAGAATCCAAGGTGCTACTTTTTGAAATGTTTTGCAAAGCAGCAGTGATGTGCAGGTTCTCCCATTCTGGATTTGGGTGTGGTGTGTTGTACATGCACCTCATGGAACCTGCAGTGTGATGCGACTGCTTTTCCCATCTGATGTTACATCGTGGCACCTACTCTTACAGATGTTACTAGCTTTTAAAAATTTCTATTTCTAGGACTTTTCTAAATGTCTGAATTAAAGGGAATGTGACAAGACATGAGAAACATTTTAGGACAGTGGTTCTCAGCCTGTGGGTTGTGACCCCTTTGTTCAGTTGGTAACAAGGTGGGTATTAGGAAGGTTGAGAACCACTGTTTTAGAAGAATGTGTATGTGCAATTGTGTGTTTGCTAATTGCTTTAGACTCTTAGAAGAGCTGGTTTTGAAAGATACATCTTTTCTTTTTTAGGGAATTCTATGACTTTATATAATACACATCATCCAAAATTAGGCAGGAGTGGGAAGAAAAAAAAAGTTTGTTGTGCCTCATATTTGTGTGATTCTCACCCGTGTTTGTTCTTGTCTAGATAAGATCTGTGACCAGATCAGTGATGCAGTGCTGGACGCCCATCTCAAGCAAGACCCTAATGCCAAGGTGGCCTGTGGTAAGAAACACCTGATCCTTTCCTGCCAGAGATCTACATGGACTGGGCTGAGAAGTTAATAGTAGGCATGAGACTATAGAGCTGTGTCCTTTGGTCGACAGTAGGTTTCTTGATTATGCGACCTCTGCTATGTAATAATAGGGGAGGAAACTATTTCTAAGCACAAGACAAATTGGTAATTGATTTTGGTAAGACTTTGGCATTAAATGTCTTAGTAACTATAAACAGCAGAGGGTTGGATCAGCATGTGTCTTCTGTGCTGCTTAATCTCACTGGGATCCAGAGACCCTTTCAGAGTTCTCAGCTGACTCTTCCAGATGGGCTAGAAGAGCTTGATGCAAGTGTAGCTACCTATAGGCGGTCATGTGCTGTACAGATGTCTGGCCTCTTCCCTTGAATTCTTTCCTAGTTTTTGGAATGGTTCAGGTTTTAAAATAACTTATGCCTCCTACTTAATAGCACCTGGAGGGCAGCATCTTCCCCAATTGTTTTTAAATAAACCAATAGCTTTCCTAAGGGGCATTACTGTTGAATAAAAGCATGGAAGCCCTCTCTTTCATATCTGCATCATTCATTGTTTCCTGGAGACCTTCACACAGGCTAAAGATCTTCACCTTTATTTGCAGGATAAGTGCTTTGACAGCAAAACCTTGGAGGAACCTGGGGGTGTGTAAAGCCTATTTACTTTACACACAGGATCACTGTGCCCCCTGCATCGGGGCCTGACCCAGGCCATGGGTGTGGTTGTCCCAGTGCAGAGACCAGCGCCCTGCTCTCCTCTGTTAATTCCATGTCCTGTCCACTGCACAGACTCATCCTTCCTTTTCTCATGGCATTCTAGTCCCTGTGCCCAGTACTACAGGTACCCATGCCCCTCCGAGGATAGACATCACCCTGACATCTTCTCTTTATAAATATCTGCAGAGACGTTGGGCCTGCCTTGATCCTTCAGTCAGGGTCTCACTCCCTGAAGCCTTCAGGGGAGTTTTGCCTCTGTGTGTGTGTATGGTGGGGTGCTCACACGCACTGACTACATTCTTTCTGATAGCTACCACCATTGCCTCATTTTAACACATACAGCAGTCTTACTATCATCATTGAATAGTTGAGGATCAAGGTTAAATAAGTTGTCCAGGATCACACAGCAGTAAGTGCTCTGCACAGAACTCACATGTTACTGATCCCTTCCAAGGCAGCATTTGCAGGTGCTCAGAGCATGGTGCTGGTGGTTAATCTTTTTTGGCATTCTTATTTTCTTTCTGGTGCCTATTCCTTGTAAGGCCCCTTTGTGCCTTTTCAGTGGCACCATGGAAGGTCTAGTATTGAGCTTCCCTTTGCTGGCCCTGGGCCACTGACCCTGCCCCCTTCCCTTTCAGAGACCGTATGTAAGACAGGCATGGTGCTGCTGTGTGGCGAGATCACCTCTCGGGCCATGGTGGACTACCAGCGCGTGGTGAGGGACACCATCAAGAACATCGGCTATGACGACTCTGCCAAGGGTGAGGGCAGGATCCACGTCTCAAATACACGTTGGTCTCTGCCGAAAAGGCCCCACAATGCTGAGTTAAACCTGAGGCTTTCAGTCTTCCTGGACCCAGCTGTCAGGTTCCAGGGGTCCCAGCTCTGGCAAAAGTATGGCAAGCAGGTGACAGTGCCCTGTTGATGCAGCACATACCCATCCGTCATTAGCTGGGCTTGTTTAGCTCTTGCTTTCTTGGTGCTTTGGAAGAGAGAGGCATTGAACAAAGGGCACTGCCTTCTGCTGGGAACGTGTTCCCTGCCAGGCACAGGTGCTAGTCCCTTGGTGTGTGTTGTCCTAATCATTTCAGAAACTCTGAGACACTCCCTTCGCAGATGAGGAAATGGAGGCTTTAGAGAAGTCAACCATTTGTATAAGGATGTGCAGGTGTTCGCAGAGGGAGACACATTGTCCCAGGGTAGCAGCTTCCCGACATGTTTCCACACGGAGTAAGTGGCAGGCAGGCTTGGGGCACCTGTGCTTTCCACTACATCGTGCTTTTTCCCATTATAGACACGGGAAAAGACAGAGCTGGTGCTGACAGCAGGCAAAGGTGACAGGCTGGCCCAGGCCAGCACCAGCACCAGGCAGTGTGGGGCCACAACCCAGGGAAGGGGCATAGGCCCTAGCAGGGGACCGAGGAGAGGCACTGCGATCTAAGACTGGGCAGGCTGGGAACAGGATGGCCCCAAGGGGCGTCAGAGGAGACAGGGTACGAGGGCCAGGTGCTGAGGGCTTACATGCAGTGATATTCCATGGCAGTCTCAGCCACCCTTTATCCACACTGGCTTCCTGGGGGGGGCGGGGGGGGAGGCTAACACCCAATTCTTAAAAGTTCTGTGTTGGCTTCTAGTATTAAATATTCAAACAATTCCATATTATTATTATTTGTATTATTATTATTATTTTTAGTAGAGTGCTGTGCCATCATAGCTCACAGCAATCTCAAACTCTTGGGCTCAGGTGATTTTCTTGCCTCAAGCCTCCTGAGTAACTGGGGCTATAGGCACCTGCCACAATGCCTGGCTAATTTTTCTATTTTTAGTAGATATGGAGTCCCACTCTTTCTCAGGCTGGTCTTCAATTTCCGAGCTGAAGCAATCCACCCACTTCAGCCTCCTAGAGTGCTGGGATTATAGCTGTGAGTCACTGCACCTGGCCAACAATTTCAATTTTTAAAGAAAAATTCCTTTGGGTCCCTGTCGGCTCTCTCCTAATTCCCTAAAATTGCCATAAGAGATGTAGTGGCCTGATGCAATTGCAGAAAGGACCACACCCAGATCAACCTTCCTGGACTTAAACCTGTAACCCAAATGCATAAACAGAAACACAACTATTCGAAGGTGCTCATTTCTGCCTGTGTCACTGGTTGGCTGTTTAGGGTGACGTGGGGCATCCTTGTGCATCAGGATAGGAGAGATGCCCCACTTTTATAAGAGAGAGGGTTCCCTCACAGCATCAGAGCACAGACACACACAGCCCAATCTGGCCACCACCTGACTGGCCCAAAGCAATCTCGAGCAATCAATGTCATGTGAGTGCATGAAAGTGGGTTTTTTGGTAGAGCTGGGGGTGGAAGGGCTGTGTGTCAAGACTCATGGGGAGGGGAGGGGGAGAGGATGGGGAGAGGGAGGGTAATAGGTGGGACCACACCTGCGGTGCATCTTACAAGGGTACATGTGAAACTTACTAAATGTAGAATATAAGAACTAAGAAAATGCCAAGAAGGCTATGTTAACCAGTTTGATGAAAATATTTCAAATTGTATATAAAACCAGTGCATGGTGCTCCATGATTGCGTTAATGTACACAGTTATGATTTAATTAAAAAAAAAAAAAGAGAGAGAGAGAGGGAAAAAAAAGAATCTTGGGGAAGAGAAACAGTGAGAGCCGGTTAATTTCTCCCATCAGGATGTGAGGGTGTTCACAAGGGGAGACACATTGTCCTAGGGTAGCAGCTTCCTGACATGTTTCCACATGGAGGCTTCCGTGTTCTACTGGGTAAAGCCAGTTTGTTTATGTACATTTAGATCTTATTCAAGAGCAAACCTTGTTCTGCATTAGGTAGCAGGGAAATTTTCCAGGAGGTCATGTCCCCTAGAAAGGGAGAGGTGAGTGAGCAGAGCCCTGGCTAAGAGGGGCTCAGTGGTGAGTTTCCCAGTGTCCTTAGGCCAGAAGGACTGTCAGGGGCCGTGATGGCCTTAGCAAGGCCTTGGACCAGCCGCTGCTTACAGCTCTTGGCTGTAGAGTAGCTGGGCTCATTGCCCATTCCAAGCCCTACGCCTCTCTTCTTGGTCTCCTAAGTTCTGTTTTTCCAAATCACTTGGAGCCCATGCTTGATTTTGAGCCCTAGGAAAATTTGTTTTTTAGATGGAAAGTGATAAGGTGAAATGTGGAATGTTTAACACAGAACAAGATAACCTTTTGGCAGTTCTCTAAAGACTGTTCATTGATTTGCAAATTCAAAAACATTCACTGGGGGGATAAGGAAGTGTAAAGGGCAAAGGTGACCTGATGCTCCTGGGGACAGGCGGAGTGACTATCTGGACTCAAATGATGCAATGTGAGCTACCTGGGTGAATCTGTGGCTTTGCATACAGAGAGTCCAAGGACACTCACAGCTAATGTAGGGTGGGGGAGCCAGTGGAAGAACATTCTAGACAGAGAGACCTAGTTGAGGTGAAAGGGTATCTCATACTTGAGGCTAAACCCAAGTTTAAGTCAGCTAAAGGAGTTCAGGGGCAAGGGCTTTGTCAAATTGGAGAGTTTCAGGGGTAGTCGTGGGCAGTGGATCCCCACATGATGCTCATATATCCATGAACAGTAGATGGGGTCTGCCTGTGCTTTCTCTGTAAGCCCAGTCTGGCAGTGTGCATAAGGGCATGGACTGGGAAGAGGATGGCAGTGGGGGCTTGTTACTGTACTTGACCTTGTGGTGAGGGCATCTATGTATTTAGCCCCTCAATTTCATGGTCCCTGCAGCTGAGCTGGGAGGGCTGGGAGGGAGAATGTGCTCTCTGTGCACAGTGGCATTCTCAAGGGGCTGTTGGGGCCGCTGTTAGCTCAGATTTCCCTGAACCAGAGCCCAGCATGCTGGGATCAGGGGGCAGCTACCTACCTCTGTGCCTCTGCTTTGCAAATGGGGTAAGGCAGGGAGCTTGGCCCCAGACATATGGCTTTTCAATTTGCCCCAGACCCTGTGCACAACTCACGTCAGAGGGCCCTGCGGCTCTGGGATTTTCTCAGTATAGTTCACGTGCACAGTATTTGTCCATGATGTCTAACATGTGGGTTAGGCACAGAGGTGGGCCTCTGGATGACATGTTGGGAGGCCCTTGATTTTTACTCAGTGTGTAGTGATTTTCAAACTGGGTTCTGGGAGGTGCCTCAGGGAGAGCCTAAAGGGCAAAGCTGTGAGTTATCCACCTGCACTTCAGTTGGAGAAGCCCTGATGTCACCTTATTTCAAATGCCACAGTTCTATGTTAGATACAGTTTTTAAACCATAGTCTGATTGAATATCTTATAGTAAAAATGTACCATGGAGAACTTTCATTGACCAAGAGTCCCACATGATAGTGTGGGAAGGACATGAGCCTCCCCCATCCTGGGCCCCAGCTGCAGGCCTAGACAGGTCCCAGCTGGTTAGAGACCACCTCCCCTGACACCAGATGCCATGTCAGGAGCTGAGCAGTCCCCTGGGAAACTCACAGCTCCACCTGTCTGACCTATGTCCCCATATGGCCTTACTTTCCCTTCCACCTAGGCTTTGACTTCAAAACCTGTAATGTGCTGGTGGCTTTGGAGCAACAGTCCCTAGATATTGCCCAGGGTGTCCATCTGGACAGAAGAGAAGAGGATGTTGGTGCAGGAGACCAGGTAACGCAGCACTGTGTACAGGGACCATGACGGCACTTCCCTCCGCTAACTGTTGAGGAGTTAGCGGGGAAGTTTGAGAGTGATGGGTTAATTGCACCATGGGGGGATAGCTCCTCATCCTGGTGTGAAAGCCTGGAATGGGTCGGGCACCCCGCTTCATCTCATGCTGAGGAAGGCTGCAGTCGCTAATGTCCAATTTGGGCTTGTCTCTCCTACTGAGAGTGTCCTCCTCCCCACAGCAAGTGCCCAGTGAGGGCACCTCATAAACACTGAGGCACCAGGGGAATTTTAGATTTGTGGAAAGCTGTTGTCCTGTTGGTCATGGACACATGCTGCTCAGCCTCCTCTGCCCCGCCACAGGGTTTGATGTTCGGCTACGCCACTGACGAGACGGAGGAGTGCATGCCCCTCACCATCATCCTCGCGCACAAGCTCAATGCCCACATGGCAGAGCTGAGACGCTCTGGCGTCCTGCCCTGGCTGAGGCCTGACTCGAAGACTCAGGTGAGCTGCCAAATTACCTTCTGGAGAGCTCTAGGCAGAACCTTTAAGCAACCCCAAGTCCTTTTACTTCTATCATTTTTAAGACCAAAATGTTCAATCTGGACCCTCAAGGAATTGTCACTTTTGAAAAGAACTATTTACTTAAAAATTTTCAGCCCTAGTGCCTGTAGCTCAGTGGCTAGGGTGCCAGCTACCTACACTGGAGCTGGCGGGTTCGAATCCAGCCCAGGCCTGACAAACAACAATGACAACTATAACCAAAAAATAAAGCCAGGCATTGTGGCGGGCACCTGTAGTCCCAGCTACTTGGGAGGCTGAGGGAAGAGAATCACCTAAGCCCAAGAGCTGGAGGTTGCTGTGAGCTGTGACGCCACAGCACTCTACTGAGGGCGACATAAAAAAAATTTTTTTTTTCAGCCCTGGATGCCCACCCCACATTTTATTATAAACAATTATGGGAATACAGAAATGTTTGAAAGAACAATTCTAGTTTGGGTTTTTTTTTCTTTGTCTTGTTAACGTACATTGATATTGATGAGTCCTCAGATCCTGCCACAGACTTCTTAACCGGCTTCAGGCTTTTGCTCAGTGCCTTCCCTTGTTCCCAGAGCTCTGCACCTGGAACGGACTGTCTCTGCTGTTTGTGTCTCCCGGTGGCCCTTTTTCTTATCTTTGTTTCTCATAAAAAGGCTTTACCTTTGCTGTTTCCAGCTCCAACCCCATGGGCCCTGACCTTTCTGCCCCTTTCTGTGTTGAAACTGTCCCCCAGGTCTGTATTTGAAGGTCCAGGGTGATGCAAGTGCTAGAGCAGGTGAAGGCCTCCTGCCGGCCCTCCCACACCCTGGCGTAACCCCGATGGCCCTGTGCTTGTGGCTTCCTGCCTGGCTTCTCTTCCATACTCCAGCATGACTCCCAGGTCCCTGTATCTCTTCCTGAACGAGTGTGGCTCTCCCTCTAGCCACATTTGTGGACCCCATTGTCACCTTTGCACACTTAGCTACCAAATCTTCTACCTTGCTGGTCTAACTCGATAGCTCCATTTCTCACTCACCCTGCAAACGCAGGTGCCCTGAGAGCCTGCTGAAGCCTCCTTCACTCAGCTGGAGAAGGAGCAGGAGCACCACCCTTCCCCAGTCCTGTTCAACGCATCTCTTTCCACCCTGCCTGGGCCCATGTCTGTCCTGTCAAGCGCTCCTCTTGCTCCAGCCCAGCTAGGCCAGAACTAGTGCCTTGCCCTCCCAAAGGTTCTCCCTGCCTGGAAACTCTAGCTAACTCTCTTCAGCCTTTACTTTTTAATGTCCTAATATCTGTTCAGTATTTTTAACAGCTTTCTGCTTCCCGTGAAGGGAGAGAGGTGAAATCCACTTGGTATTCTGACATTCAAAGCCTTTTATGGGTTTCCAACTTTACTTCCTTCTCCCCCCTTCCCCCCCCCCCACACACACACACTTGGTCAATCTAGATCACTTCACTCATGTTCTCTTGTTTCTTAGTGCTTTGCTTCTGGGCTCCTTTCTCTCTCCTTACTGGGGCTCCTTCTCTGGTCCTCACCTGTCCAAAGTGATCAGCAGAGTTGTCATCATCAGCTCTTAGATGCTTTCCCGGTCCCCACCAGAGAGCACCTCCTTCTGTCCTGCACTTGGAACTTGGCACATGCGGTTTGATACTCAGACCAGTGAATGTGGCTCCACCTACCCTCCCCCCACCCCCCCCAGTTGCACAGAGAGGAGAACCTTCTTGCTCCAGAGTCAGGCCATACTGGGGCACACCTGGGGCAGGGGAGTGTGCTTATGGCTTAAAGAGAACCCCAAAGCAGGAAGTGGGGCCGTCAGCCTTCCTTAGGTGTTCTCTGAGGTTGTGCAGAAGGGGAGCTGACACAGGTGCGTTGTCATGCTCTCTGAATGGGGACAGTGCTGGGATGAAAAACAAGCAGATTCACAGAAAAGGAAATCCTAGAACAGGGATGTGAGGGAGTCACGGGGCTGACCGGGTGGGAGTAAGAAATGGAAGAGCCCCTTGTCAGGCCACCCGGAACAGGAAAGACCTCCTTCCCTCTCCTTAGATATGAAGTAGCAGGTTTCCCAGTCAGGGAGGCAGTGAGAGAGGAAAGGGTGGGTGGATCTCTTAGGGTCCCTTCCTGTGAGGAATTGTCTTAAGCATGGCAGCATGGACAGCAAAATCTGCCCCACCCCCCTGTTACGGGCAGGCTGTGGTTCAGCTCCAGTCGGGGAGGGTGTGGGCTTGTGGACAGAGCTGATGGGCTGGTGTGGTCCCCTGTGCCCTCCCAACACCCCCTCAGTGAGGGGCGCTGGGCCAGCACGGAGTCTTCGTCTTTTCTTCACCCTGTTTGTAAAGGATTTTCACCATCTCACCAGAGTGTTGACTGTGAACAGGATGAGTCTTTCCACCTGAACAAATCCTTGCTGCTGATACTGAGAATCGGCTGGCAGTACAGGTGGCTATTTTTGTACCCGGTCAGAGTTGTGTTTTCCATGCTGTGTTTTTCCCCACATCTTGCTGACACAATGAGATAAGAGCAGTGCTCGGAGCCCTTTGCTCTACCGACCGGTTCTGTGGTCCTACAAGGCCACTGTGTGGGGTTTGTCAGAGTGAACAGGCCTGCACAGCCCCTCAGGGCGCGAGCCTTCTCCCAAGGCCCCATGTGGCTGGCCTGGGGGCTTTCCTTCCTGGGGACCCCCTACCCTCTGAGCTCAGCTTCCACTTTCAGGGCACATTTGTGCACACTCTTAACTTCCTTGTGTCACTAGGTCAGGCATCACACGGCTAGGGCTTTTTACCTTGCTTCTTCTGGACCCCACCTTGTTGCCCTTTAGACAAGACAGGGTACAGGGTGTGAGTTCCATACAGAGCTAGTGTTTGACAGATGTCTGAGCAGCCCTGGGCAGGCAGAGATCCTGCTGCAGGCACAGTCCTGGGGGGGGACTATGTGCTGCCCCGAGGTTCTGTCCAGGCTCTGGGGTGGAGAGTGGTCCTGTGCCCACTGGCCAGCATCCCCACCTTCACCACCTCTCCAGGTACCATATATTCCCCAAATCCTCTGGGCTCTGCTCTCAGGGGTCCTACTACCTTTGGCAGTATCAGGCCTATGGTCAGCATATCCTTCAGGGTCTTGAATAGTCACATTCTGCTGGGCAGAGCCCCATCTGCCAGGACACACAGCTCCAAATCAGTCCCTGGCTCTTCTGGCTGTGTGAACCTGACCTGTAAGGTGGGAATGGCAGCAGCCTCTAGCATATAGGGTGTGCCTAACTGATGCTGATTCTTTCCCCATTCTCACGTCCAGTCCTCACCACCTCCATCCCTCTTACTCTGCAACCCAGGACATGTCAGTGAAGGACAGGGTCTATGGAGAAGAACAGGGTCATCTGTGTATAGTGAGAGGGACACAGATCCTTGGGTTGGCGTTTCACTAACTGGCTGTGTGATTTCAGACAAGTTGTTTCAGAGTTTTGTTTTTCTCATTTGTGAGTGGGTGTAATCATGCCTCCACCACTGTGACATCTTACATATTAATGACAATGCACAGAATGGGCACATGGTGGCCAATGTGAATATTAGCTTTGTGCCTGCAGCCTGATCTGCTAGCGTGTTGCAGGCAGGCTTCTGCCCTCAGGTGCACTCTGCTCTTCTTTCCTTACAGGAAAACACCCACAGGCTGGCAGTCCAGAGCTTACTGCTCTATCTAATTCAGCCCCCCAGAGCTGAGGTCCCCCTCACCCTGTCCCTATATCAGACAAAGCTGCTGCTACAATATCCTCCCGGAGTTCCTCCCATAAAGGTGCTGGAGCCATCTCTAGGCTCCTCCCCTTCTATCTCAGAGGCTTCTGGGTGCCAACAAACATCCCCCTGGCCAGAGCCTAGTCTTAACCTCCATGGGCCAAGACCAAGGCATCCCTGCACCTGCCAAAGATCTGTGGTTTGGATTCCTATAGGAGGAGCCCAGAGTGTCCTAAGTCAAGAGGAAACTCAAGTCTCCAAGCAGTGCTAACTGTGGTCCCGTGTGGGAATGGCTGCGCCATCTGCCCTGTCTTCCCACAGCACTGGGCAGTTTTTCAGATGTGAGAATGTATCAGATTAACTTGCCAAAGGCCTGACACAGGAGGCCCCCCCGGCTTTCCTGGGAACCCTGCCTGCCTCCTGGGTGTCTGTGCCTCGCAAGGGTATGCCCTGCGCTCAGCCTCAGCCACTCAGTGTCGCCCCTGCGTTCTGGTGGACAGGTGACGGTGCAGTACACACAGGACAACGGCGCGGTCATCCCCGTGCGCATCCACACCATTGTCATCTCCGTGCAGCACAATGAAGACATCCCGCTGGAGGAGATGCGCACGGCCCTGAAGGAGCAGGTGATCAGGGCCGTGGTGCCAGCCAAGTACCTGGACAAAGACACCATCTACCACCTGCAGCCCAGTGGGCGCTTTGTCATTGGCGGTCCCCAGGTGCGCCCTTGTCTCTGTACGAAGCCCTGATTTGTCCTTGAGCACTGGGGATGCTCATGTCTCAGAACACAGAGACCACAAAGATAGCTTTGAGTGGCTTGGCCAGGTCTGGCCATGGACTAAAGGTGCGGTCTGTAAATTCTGGCCTCCACACATTTAGTGCACTCTCTGTGAGGGCCTGCACTGTGTCTGCCAGTCCATGAGGAATGGGGGACTTGTCCCTAGGACTCTCCCACTCAGCGCTACCTGGCCCTCCTTCTCCAGCCTCCCACTCTGCAGCCGCACTGCTTTCCCCCGCCCAGGTGCTTGCTCACCATGGCCATGTGCACTTGTGGCTGACTGTCTCCAGGTGGCTGCCTGTGGCTCTGTGGGCACCCAGTGGGGCAGGGTGTTTTAGCTAAGGTCACCTGCTGCTCCTCCCTCCTGTGGCCCAGGTGTGAGGAGGTGGAGATTGGCAGAGTACCCCTGAGGGGCTGCAGCCCACCACCCAGGGACCTCAGCTACAGACACGTCAACATGAAGTTGAGCCCCGTCCTTGGGTTTTATAAGCACTTCTAGTGTAGAAACAAAGGGTAGAAGAGAAAGCTTCCTGTTTTTTTCTTGCAGAACTTCTTAAAGCCCAGACATACTGGTATGAACCATGGATTTCTAAAAGGTGGAATAGAGGCCAGGATAGAGGCTTGGTGGCTCACACCTATAAATCTAGCACTCCTGAAGGCTGAGGCTGGTGGATCACTTGAGCTCAGGAGTTTGACACCAGCCTGAGCAAGAGCGAGACCCTGTCTCTACTAAGAATAGAAAAACTAGGCAGGCATTGTGGAGGGTGCCTGCAGTCCCAGCTACTTGGGAGGATAAGGCAAGAAGATTGCTTAAGCCCTAGAGTTTGAGCTATATTACTATGAGCTATAATGCCATGGCACTCTACCCTGGTGACAGAGTGAGACTCTGTCTCAATAAATGAATGAATGAATGAATGAGTGAATAGAAGGATAGAGTATTCAGGCTGCCCCTAACTCATTTCACATAGTACCCCTGCCATTTTAAAGATATCACTGTTGGCACAGAGTGCACTTGGGAAATGGGCAGCAAAGTGTTTGCTGGGGACACCAGCCACAGGCAACAACCAGGGCTGCATTTATCACTCCTGTCTGCAGTTGGTCTCTCCATTATGATGGACTAACCACAAAGGCATCAGCAACAGCTGTGACCCCAGAGTTTTCTAATGAAGCTTTGACAGGTTACCTGATTTCTACATCTGGTCAGTGTCTAAAGTAGAATTAGAGCCCAGGGTTCCCAGATGGCTCCCAGCTAAGGGGCCTTTGGAAAATGCCTATGGCAGCCTCAGAGCATCCTTCTTGGGCTGCAGCCCTCTCCAGCCATGCGAGGGCTCTGCTTCTCATCTGCTCTTTATCTCTTTCCCTTTGCAGGGTGATGCAGGTGTCACTGGTCGTAAGATTATCGTTGACACCTATGGTGGCTGGGGGGCTCATGGTGGTGGGGCCTTCTCTGGGAAGGACTACACCAAGGTGGACCGCTCTGCAGCATACGCTGCCCGCTGGGTGGCCAAGTCTCTGGTGAAAGCAGGGCTCTGCCGGAGAGTGCTTGTCCAGGTAGGCCCCTCACTTCTGACCTCACCTTCCTGTCCCAGCTGCGGAGATGTTGGCCTGGTGGGAGAGTCACAGGCTTTGCCGAAGGTTGTACCTCTGGGATTGCACTGGGCTCTGTAGTGCTCTGAAAACAAGGGAGGGAAAACAGGAATCTCTAGGGAGAGGAGCATCAGCAAGAACAATCCTCCCTGGAGACAGTGAGGGTTTCTAGGCAAATTGAGGGCAAGTGTGTTGGGAAGTGGTCCCTGCTGCCCCTTCCTGAAGATAGCAAGGCCCCGTGAGGGACAGACCCTGCACAGCAGCTTCAGTCCCTGACCCCGCTCTTTTCTGGAAGGTGTCCTATGCCATCGGTGTGGCGGAGCCACTGTCCATTTCCATCTTCACGTACGGAACCTCTCAGAAGACAGAGCGAGAGCTACTGGATGTGGTGAATAAGAACTTCGACCTCCGGCCAGGCGTCATTGTCAGGTGACAGCACCCCCAAGCTGCTGTTATGTGGGGCCTGCTCCCTCCCTAGATGTTCAGGTCAGCTGAAAGAGGAGCAGAAAGAAGGATGCTTCAGCCTCTCAGAACAAGAGGGATCTCGAGCTCTTGGCCCAGTGCAGGGCACACCACGGTGCAGGGTACATCTGCTTTTCAGGCTAAGGGAGTCTGCATAAGATTCCGGCTGGCTCAGCACACACTGATGACAGTGGGGCCATCTCTGAGCAGCTAGGGGCATTTGTGTTGGGGTTACAGATCTTAGAAAAATAGTGAGGTGACCAAATGGCTGGCAGTTGGGCTGGCGAGCCTGTTCCCATATTTGTTTCTTGTGCCATCCCTGTTCTCTGGAGCTTGGCAGTATGGACATTGGTCTGGGCCAGGTCGGTGGAGTAGGGAGGAGAAAGGCACCAGAGGGCTGGAGTTCCAGTCCTGGCCCCTGATCTCTGAGCTTCTGTTTCCTAAGCTAGAAAGCAAGACTTTGGTGTGGTACAGATGGGGTGTATGTATGTGAGATCCACAGGAGGAGGAGTGCCCTGACTCCAGAGGGAGAAACTCTGCTCCTGTTCCATTTAAAAATGATCTTTTCTTCTGCTGGACGTGCAGGGATTTGGATTTGAAGAAGCCCATCTACCAGAAGACAGCATGCTATGGCCATTTTGGAAGAAGCGAGTTTCCGTGGGAGATTCCCAAGAAGCTTGTGTTTTAAGGCTGGTGGGAGCTGGGCTGGCCCCATCCCAGAGGCAACTGGTGGCTGCATTCCTCTTCCCCAGGATCCCAAAGCTCAGATCTCCAGAGCCCTGACTGCTGACTGCTCTCCCCACCCACCACCCCTGGGGCAAAGCCAGGCCCCCCTAATTCAGTCCTGACCTGCCATTACCATGAATGGCCAGAGGCAGATGGCTTTCTGGTGCTGAGGGGCAGAGCTCCCTGTGAAGGTCTTCATGATGTCTCCTTGCCTTTCCCTCAGACCAAGACAATGTTGATTTTATGGGAAAAGCACCCCTGTCCAGAGTGAATCCCCTCACTCACCTCCCTGTGCAGCCTGGACCCTGACCAGCTCCTTCTCCCCCCACCCTCCTTGTGTGGCAAGGTGAGGTCAGCGCATCTCACAGACCTCAGGGTTCCCTGTGGGCTTGGGCCACTGGGACTCCTTTGCACAGCTGTGGCCAGCACCCCTGAGCTGGGGGCCTCAGAAGGCCGCTCCCAGGATGGGCATCTGGCAGGGGTAAGAATAAGGGCTGATGTCTCCTAAGTGTCTACAACACGTGATGGACCCAGCCAACCACTGATCTCACTTTTTCTTCACGGCAACATGATAATGCAGCATCTTTTATCACCCCGTTTACAAATGGGGGAAACCAAGACATAGAGAACTTAGATACCTTTCAGAGGTCCCAGAGCCACGTGTGTCAGGGCCTAGATGGGAAGTGGGAAGCTTTCTCTCAGTTTGTATTAGCCCTGTCTCATGCCAGGCACCCATCTGAGCAATGACTCAGCAGATTGCAGCCAGGACATGGACTCTGCCTTGAAGGCCTGCGGTCACCGGGAATTAATGGATTATTCCATTGGCTCTTCTTGAGCCCTAGACAATGGTCTATAAAGGCAAGAGAGACCCAGAGGACTATTTTATTTGCCTCATTTGTCCCAGAAGATGGCTCAGGGTGAGCTGGGTCCCCTGGCCCATCAGCCTGGGCTGGAGTCTGGAATTGAGAGGCAGCCTTATAATCCCAGTCGTGTGACCTCTCAGACACTCGGGGCTTGGGATTTGGGGCCTCTTGTGTAAGTGGTCTAAGTCTAGTCCAGTCCCATGTGGGCTTCCTGGGGTAGAAGCAGCAACTTGTCCTAGCATAGGTGGCTGAAATCTTTCTCTGCCTTTGCCCCCTTGTGTGGCCTTCAGAGTCAAAGCTGTTGGATAAGGGGTGAGCTTGCAGGGGGCCCTCAGATACCTCTTGCAGAGAGTCCAGTTCTAAGGCTCAGATGCTGATGTTAAGTAGGCCACCTCATGGTGCACAAGTTGCCTGAGATACCATGAGGAAATTCTGCCTTTGCCAGGTGGCTTTGTGGGGACAGGTCTGTCCCTGGAGGGCCTGAGTGGCCCTTGGTCTGCCAAGGTTGTGGAAGGTGTACACTGCCCTGTCTGTCCATCCATGGCCCCCACCACTCTCCCCACCTTGTCCTCAGCCTGGGCCTCAAACAGCAGCATCTCTGCCTTCTCTCAAGCTCCAGGAGCCATAGGCTCAGGGAGCAGTCTCCATGGCCCCAGGAGAACAGGGGGCCTTGGCTTCTTTTCAGGGCACACGGTGCTGGTTCTGGCTGGGAGAGGTTGCCCAGAAAGTCCCTGGAGGGTAGGCAGCCTGTAACCAGGCCTTGGCCTGCAGCACAAAGACCTTGGCTTTCCCTTTGCCTCAGGGAAAAGGAAACTCTTCAGGGTAGATGACAGCCTTAGAGCCTGTTTACGATGATAAAACTCTAGTCCTTTGCATGTCACCTGGTTACCTAGGAAGCCTTATGATCCTTCCTGCACAGGGAGGAACAAGTTTGCAGGTGGCTGAGTTCCTCTACCTTGGACAATATCCAAAGTGAAAACACGGGAGTTGATACTTTCCCTACCCCTAGACTCTAGAGGAATGAAGTCTTTTTTTTTTTTTTTTGTCAACATTGTTTATATGAAAATAAAGCTTTTATTTGTTAATAGTTCTTGCTAGAGCAGTGAATAAAAACTCAAGGAGCAACTACCCTATGCTTAGTTTTTGTCTTCACAATCCCAGAGACAAACCCCCCCTCCCCTCCCCCGTGTGTACCATTACTTGACCCCTCCCCAGCACGGTTGGTGTCCTCCCCTCCATGTCACCCAGCCTGGGGCCCTCCATTCCTGTCCACGCAGAGCATATACCTCAAGGGCTCATCCTCCAGCTGCCATGTTAGTCACGTCACTGCTGTAGTCACTCCTCACCACGTCCCGCTGAGGTAGATGCTCTCAGGAAACACATTTTACATGTGGGGATGCTGAGGCCTCGAGAGGGTTAAGAGTGTGACCAAAGGCACCGGGATGGTGGCTCCTGAGGCGTGCTCTTTTGGTCACAGGCACAGCTACCCTTAGCCCTTGCCTGGGCCACATGTTCCTGCACCCCCTGCAGAGTGTCTGGTGGGGATGCTGCAAGGCGGCTACACAGGCAGCATTTGTCAGATGGTGGGATAAGAGGCTGGACTGTGGAGTGAGTGAGGGGCTTGTCTGCAGAGTGAGGTAAACCTTAACATGGGCACGCATTTCTCATTCACATGCCTGCAATTGTGAGCGGAATACACGGTTGATGCTTTTTGATTAGATCGTCCCTGCAGTGGCCCTGAGGATGCAGTCCTGGAGGCTTGGTCAGAGCAGGTGGACCCACCTGGTTCCAACAAGCAGCCCGTGTGGCCAGGACTCAGCTTTGGGGAACGTCCTGGGGTGGGCTGAGGGGAAGCCGTGCAGCCCCTCCCTCTCAGGCTGAGGAGGCTGGTCTGCGGGGACCTGGAAGGCAGAGGTGAGCCAAGAGCTGGGAATGTGCAGGGGACGACCTCTGGGGTGTTTTCAGGCACTAGCATGGAGAGGCCCTGGGACACTGGGGCTGGCAGGAAGGTGACGCCTCCTTCACAAGCTGAGGCTGCAGATGCTAAGACAACCACAGCAGCCTAAGAAGACGGGAATTTCCCTTTCATAGAGGCCATTACCATCAGTGACAAGGGGGAAACTGAGGCTCAGGCAGGTGAGGGCACTTCTGAAGACCACCGACTCAGTAAAGAGCAGACCCAGTCTTGGGGTAGGATGGGAACCAAGGGTCTGAGCCAGTGAGCCAGCTGGCTCTCCCTCTACTCCACTGGGATGGCACACACCTCCACATACCGACCAACACACACACACACACTGGGCCAGGGCCCTGCTGCTCAATGGGACTGTGCCCAAGGGTGTGAGGTCCTGGGACCCAGCCTCTCCTATAGTTCTGAGCTGTCAGAGTTCTCCACCAGGAGGGGCAGCCCCACACCCTGCAGCTTCCCAGAGCAGGGAGATCACCCCGTTTCCTTTCCTGGCTGCCTCGTCAGCCTCTGGCACTGCCCTCCACCTCTGGGGCCTCTGCCTTTCCATCCAGGCCATCCCACCATGGTACGCGTGTCCCTCCTTTTCTTGACAGGAGGTGGGGTGGGGTGGAGGCCTTTTGACATGAGTAGGTGATCTACGGTTTGTTCTATTTTCAACCCTGGGCTGAGGGAAGGCCCATGGCAACCTCCAGAGGCTGACACCTCAGCTGACCCTGTCCCCACCTTACTTTCCTCTGTCTTTGGTTTTCTATTTATTCTCATGTTCTATCACATATTTCTGCCTCACTCTTGGAAAAAAAAAAAAAAGAGAGAGAGAGAGAGAGAAAGAAAGAAACACTTTGGAATTAGCTCTTGGATTTTTTTACATCAAAGCTTTCAGAGTTGCTAAGACTTTTTTTTTTTTTTTTAATAAAAAATTGTATTTACTCAGAAGCATTCAGAATGTCAACAAAACAGCTGCAACTTTTTTTTTTTTTTGCAATTACAGAGTGGTATTCAGTTAACGGAATAATTATTTTGTATAAGTTGCATCAGGGACAACTGAAGATGAAAAAACTGCCATCCCCATACATAAGTAATTTTTGCTGTGCACCAACAAGCACCTGCTTTAAATTTCCATGCCAATTTACAACCCCCATACTGTACCAGGCAAGGTTAGTGGCTATTGAAAATACTACCTGGACAGGGCTATCTAAAGACACATTCGGTAGTGTGTTAACTACACCCCCATAAAAAAAAAAAAAAAAAAAAAAAAGACAGTGTACAGTTTAAAAATAAATCTTACACGGCCTTACATTTCAATTTTTTTCTTTAAAAGGAGTTGTGTACAAGCAGGTTAAATGCTTTATAGACAAGAAAAAAAACTACTAGAACCAACTTGTCATCATCTTCATCTTCCTCATATCCACCCCCTTTGTCTTCCTCTTCCTTCTTTTTCTTGCCTTTTTTCAGCCTTGGTGACTTCCTTTTTTTTGCTGCATCAGGCTTTCCTTTAGCTCGGTCTGCAGCAATATCCCTTTTGTGTTTTTTCCTTCAGCTTTGCAGCCCTCTTTTCATCAGGCTGCTTGTCCTCCGCAGCAGTGTTATATAGTCCACATCTCCCCCAGCTTCTCTGCAACATCACCAATGGATAGGCCAGGATGTTCTCCTTTGATTTCTGGGCAATGCTCAGAACAAGAAAAAGGCTGAAGGAGGCCTGTTGGGTGCACTGGGATCCTTGAACTTCTTTTTTGTTTCCCCTTTAGGAGGGATATAGGTTTTCATTTCTTTTTCATAATGAGCCTTGTCCGCCTTTGCCATATCTTCAAATTTTCCTCTCTCCTTAGCAGACATGGTCTTCCACCTCTCTGAGCACTTCTTAGAAAACTCTGAAAAGTTGACTGAAGCATCTGGGTGCTTCCTCTTGTGCTCCTCCCGATGAGTTTGCACAAAGAATGCATTTGACGGCATTGTGCCTCTCGGCTTCTTAGCATCTCCTTTGCGCATGCTTAGTTACTTTCCTTCAGCACAGAGTCACCCAGTGCCCGTCCGGCTCTGACTTGCCTTGGCCCTGTCTCCATGAAGCTCAATGTACTGCAATGGCTGAGACATCTTAATTTATTTTGATATCATTTCTATTTTTCTGCTTAACATGTGTTTCTTTTTCCATTTCCAGATTTCTGAGCTGCATATTGGTTTTAGTGGCTTCTTGACCCAAAATGACTAGCAGAGGAGTTTTCAAACTTCCAAGTAGTTGTTTTTTATTTAATTTTTCACTTGTTTCCAAGTGACAGGTTATTATAGAAAATCATCTCCGTTGTGCTTTTAACAAATTTTCAGATTTTCGTTATAGTCCAAAATGGCGAATTTTAATAAATGTTAATGTGGTCTGCTGATGCTATCAGAGTGCACTGATTACAGTTTTTAAACAACTTAAAAGTATATCATACATACATTTGTATTTTAATGACGTATTTCAGATATATATCTGTGGACAGGGATTTTAAGCTTTCCTTAGGGAAGCAGCTGACAGGAGAGAACCATGAAGTGGGAATTCTGAGGAATGGCCAGTGATGGCTTTTTGCCTCCTTCCCTCATTCTGTCCCTCACTCGGGCTCTTCCCTTCCAAGAGCACTGGCGGAGTGCTGACGCCCTGCCCTGGGCTCTGGGAACCTTGGTGAGGTGCCTAGTGTACCACATGGATATGTGTCTGCCTCCTGGGCAGCGAGAAGGCCTTCCAGGCCGGGACAACTGTGTACTCAGGATGGGGAGGGCTCTCTGGGACCACAGGAAGAGCCCGCTCAGTAGAGGGCAGGGTGAGTGTGAGACTAGATCACTGCCGGCTGTCCCCCACTCCTCTGCAGTGGTGGTCTGTCCTGGTTGCCAAGCGCAGGTTTAGCTCAGGGCAGAACCAAGTCCGTGATCTCAGAGCTCGGCCACAGGAGGGCGTTGCAGGCTGGGAAACCAGCAGATGGCAAACCCGTTATTAACTGTGTGTACTTGTTTTTAGTCTTTATTTTTTTTAATATTTTTTATATGTATTTTACTTTTACTCATATTACCCCTCAATAGTATTAGAAAAATCCAGTAAATAGCGGTTATTTGGCTTGTTCTTATAATTTCTAGGAAGCATAAGGAGTTAATTTTATTTCGATGACACTCTTCACTATTTCCTAAACTATGCTATTATCTGGGAGCAGAGACATTCGAAATATCAGAGCAATTCTCTGCTGATGCTTCTATGTTGTTTGGTGATGAAAGAACAGCGGGGGTTATTTGTTAGTCTCCACAAATTTAACAGAATAACTTGGTGGTGCTGACTTCATGGGGGAGGAGGTAGCTCCTGGTCTGGGTCCAGTAGGGCTGGCTGTAACTGTCAGGGTCCTGCTAGGGCTGGACTCAGCTCAGCTGCTCAGGGTGTCAGATCTACAGAGGCTGGGCTTCTTCAGTTCTGTCCTACCCTAATTAGGGCACCTGTGCCCCTAGGGTTCTCAGACTTTCATCTGGGGTGAAGAGCCTGCCCCAATGTCACTACAATACGGTTTATATTCTGAGGGCCTTGGGGGCAGCCTGTGCCAAGCTCTGGGGTATCTGCAGACTAGGGATGAAAAGTAGTGTTGTAAGAGGTACTGTGCCTGGCTCATCCTGAGCCAGGATGAAGCATGTCCAGGGCTGGGTGTGCAAAGAGCAGGGCTGCAGCCCCAGGGTGATACAATGAGCTGTCCTGGGCCCCATGGCCTATCTAGGTTCACTTTATAGAGTGACAGACCAGGCTGAGTCTGAGCGGAGTCATGACTGTGGCCACTGTAGGCAGAGCACACACTGGGGTTTTCTGGGAAACCTGAACAGAGGAAGATGGACCCTGCTTGTAGTGAGCCTAAAAGAGATATGGCAAACATATAGGGTATAGCTTGTGCCGAGCACCTATAGCTGTGCTCAGGAGTGGATAGTGGTTCATATCAGGCTTCTCCTGAGACACAGCACTCAGCTGGCCTCCCTGAACAAATAGGGATTGGGCAATTAGCCAGAGGAACCCTGACAAAGGGTGGCACACGGGGGAAGACTCTGATCCTATTAGAATCAAGGGAAGTAGGGGAGAATTTGCATGGATGCAGCCTGTGCCTCCTGTCCTATCATGGCACCTGGTACCAAGTAGCCTCCCTGAATATGGAATGAATGAACAGGGAGAGTGATGTGTGACTTTTCTCAGCACATCCCCTAAACTGTCTGCAGTTTTTCATATAGCCAGCAGAGATGACCAGACTCATTCCCTGTGTACAGAAGCAGGGACTTCTTAGAAAAAGTTCCGCGTTTCCATGGTGGACAAGGAGTCCCAAGAGTCAGGGGCACCCATCTCCTGCCATGGGCACAGAAGGCCATTAAGAATCCCTGAGAGATTAAGACTCCTTCCACAAAATTCCATTTCTCTGGAGTAGGACAGCCAATCTGAGCAGGATTCTTGGGGCCTTGGTGTGCCTATGGCACCTCTTGTCCCAGGTAGTGCTCCATCTTTTCCTTTGTTAGGGGACTACTTTTCTTAGAGAGAAAGGATAATGCACATGAACGCTATGCCATGCAGTACTGGCATCCAGTGTGGGTCAGCTAGGGGCTAGCAGTCTTTATGCCCATTATATAGGTGTAAGAAGCAAGGCCCATTGCAGGGTCACTGTACTGACGAGCAGCAGAGTCCGGTTGTGCCTGGGTTAGAATTTTGCAGCAGGATGTATGTGTGTGTATGCATTCTCTGTCTTTCTTCTGTCCTACCCTGGGGTGCGATGGCTGACGTCCTGCTGTGGGAGAGAAAAGGATGGCTGGCCACCCCTTTGGTGGTAGAGAGAAGGGGTTGCCAGCATTCAGCTCTGCTATCCTAGAAACAATCCTTGTTGGGTTGGAAATGCTCCTCATTTAAGGAAGAGCTATAGGCCTGTCAAAGCCTTCTGCTTGAGGACGCCAACTCATGTCCCTGTCATGCATAGCTTCTCATCTCCTAAGGCTCTATAATGCCCTGTTCAGGACTGACCTGTCTACTTGGACCACAGTGTAGTGGACATGTATTTGGGTGCAGGCGCCATGGCACATGCAGCAAGGACACCAGTGCACTCTCTATTACTCCTGGGCAGGACATTGAAGAGTGTGGGATGGCCCTCTGCAGGACTCTAGATTCCTCCGAATCAGTGGCACGTGCTGTCCCCACGAGTCTCTGCTTGTCAGCTGACTGTTCATATTTACCTGTAACACTTGTCCTCAGGTAGCCCTGTCTGTTCCTAGGGGACACTATAGGGAAGGGCACCTGGCCCTATACTCTGTGTTGTCCTGTCTGCCATAGGTCACATGGGTTAGGGCCCTTTCTCCCCCTCCTTCTGCACCCCTGTTGCTCCTAGGACCAGGAGAGAAGCCAGATAAGATTTCATACAGACTTCTTTTTGTCCTGTGGATGTCTATAAGACCCTGGCCAGATGGAGCCATGGCAGTGAGCACAGCCTCAGGGACAGTACTGTTGGGTTGCTTGAACGAGGCTTTGTGGTGGGAGCAGACATGGCTAGTGGTAACTGTCCCTGCAGTGGTCACTTGCTGTAGTTGCTCTCCAGCAGGCCCCAAAGGTCCTCCTTGAAGTCCCTCCAGGCCTGACTCCTGGCTTATGGCTTTGGGCAGTATGAAGACCATGACCCAGGGTATCCCCTCACGTTTCAAGCAGGGGCCAGCTGCTGGGCACAGACCCTTGGTTATGTGGCCATGTGGTTTAGAGTTAGAGTCCTAGCTTGAGGAGAAGAGGAAGCCTGGGGTAGGTTTGCAGCAGGATAATTTCCTTTAGTTCAGGCTGTATGTGAAATGATCAGTTTTATATGTTTATATTCAGATGTGCAATGTTCCTATTCACACCACCCCTCACATAACCAAGATAGTTTTGGTCAAAGTTGTTTTAGACAAGTGTTTACTGAAGCTGGAGTCTTTATTTGCTCAGAGCCAGTTCCCCCTGCATCAGCCAATAACAACTGCAACACACATGCAACAAGTCCTCTGGATTTAGTAGACTCAGGAGCAACAGTAACACAGCAGGAGGTGGTTTCAGAAGCCTCCAGAGCTGGGAATCTTGCAAGTGCACAGTATGAACTCCCCCCGGGGCTCATATGCCAAGGATAGCTTGCTCTTCCTCATCAGAGGTTGGGTGCTAGACTGGTGTGCAGGGAGCAGAGACCCTGACACCTTGTAGTTTTGCAGGAAGGTGAGGCCCAGTGGAGAGAAAGAGCACCCAAACACCATGTTTATAAGAGGAAGGGCTTTATTTCAGCCAGTGGACCTTATGGCATAGAAGAATTAGAAATGTCCATGCTCCCCGACTGGCTTGATCTTTACCTTTTTATCTCCAGTCAAAAACATTCCAACCCACAGGTACCTTTCTCATTGGTCAGTTTGGATCAAGGAGGAGATGCTATTCCAGCCCCCACAGAACTTAGTATTTCATAGAAGTGAAAATTTCCAAGTTCCAGGAAATTAAATCTATAAATTCTCAGGAGCTGAGTCACCATGGAGAGGACCCTGCCGGTGTATCCTTGTGGTCTCCTTGAGAAGACCTGTTCTCCTGGACCTCACCCTTCTGCGGTATCTCTGAGCAGGTGTGGACATTTCAGACAAAGGTTGAGTTTTCCCCACCCCAGTCACTCCATCAGGGGTCCTGCTTAAATTGCCCGTTTTTTGTCTCTTCAGCCTGTGAGGTAGACACTCTTGGCAGATGATTTTTGTTTTGCCTTGCCCTGGGGAGCTCAAGATCTTCCTGGGAGAAGTAGTCTGAATGAAAAAGATGGGGCCAAAGGAAGAATGGGGCAAAGAGAGAGAAAGGAGACTGAAGCGGGTGAGCACCGTGAAGGCCCCATGCTCACGGAGCTCCCAAGTGTGCTGAGTGCTGACTGAGGCAGCATGCATTAGGGCATGACCCTTTTTCCAGACCCGGCCCTGACACCTGCATCATTGCAGACTTGGGACAGTTGGAGTTTAACAGGAGGGAGGTGGAGCCTGTGGAGGGGCCCATGATGTCTTGGTTAGGAATTCCCATCCCCAGGGATTTGAGGAAGCCCTTGAACCCCTTCTAGTGACTACAGGAGCATCTACTGGATTCTGTCCTGGCATCACTGTCTCTGATATTCTCATATTGGAAAAACAGCAGGAAGAGAGACACTAGGTCCTCAGGAAACTGCAAATACTAGAAAGACATTTTGATGAATTTCCTCTTTCCTTTCATCCATCTTTTTGTCCCCTTTAGGTCTCTGTCTTCAGCTGAACATATCTGGGAGTTCATCTAGGGGCCTTCTGCCCTGTCTCATCCTTCGGTCCCGTTGAATCCGTTGGGCAGTGGCAAAGGCTCCTCTTAAATCTTCTAGAGAAACATATAATTCACTTTTCACAACAAAGAAAATTTCCAGGTGACAGGATCATATGCTCAGCCCTAACTTTTAAATTCATGACAACTAACAAAAAACCACTTTTGTGCTGCTCAGGGATCCTCCCTCTCTCCACCACCCATATCGCCTTCCATACCTTCTTTTTTTTGAGACAAAGCAGAAACCCCTCTTGGGACTGGCCTTACCCTCCATCCCCAGCATAGGGCTAAAAAAAAAAATCTTGAGTCCTTTCAGGGGAAATTCCGGGCACCTAGCTAGCCTTAGAAAGTGAATGTGCAAACTGATGAGGACATTAGCCTCCAAGTCATGAGGTGTTTTGGTTCCCCATAGAAACTAAAAGATGGAATCTTAACATTTGTTCTTAAGTTGTTTTTCAGAAATCCCCACCAGATGGATAATGCAAACTAGATCCCTTGCTTTAGTCAAGTGAGGAACCAAACTCCATTTCTTATTCTCAATTTTCCCCTGAGGGGCCTGGAAGGAATCGTACCCATTTTAACTTTCCTTTCTGCTAATCAAAGAATCTCAGAATCCACCTATCACCTATATCCCCTCCCCACTTTAGGATATCCCTCCTTTGGGGTCAGGCCAATGTATAACCTCCATGTATTAACTTACAATTTTGCCTTCCTGAAATGTACACCTGCCTTTAGAAACCCTGGCTTGCAGTTCAGAAGCGGTGGCTCACACCTATAACCCTAGCACTCTGGGAGGCCAAGGCGGGTGGATTGCTTGAGCTCAGGAGTTGGAGACCAGCCTGAGCAAGAGTGAGACTCTGTCCCTAAAAATAGCTGGATGTTGTGGCAGTACCTATAGTATCAGCTACTGGGGAGGTTGCTGGGTGCTATGACACCACAGCACTCTGCGGAGGGCAACAAAGTGAGACTCTGTTTCCAAAAAGAAAAAAAAGAAAGAAGGAAACTCTGGTTTGTAAGGCATCAGATTTGGTTATGCTGCATCTGGGTGTGCATCTCTTTGAGTTTATCCTACACAGAATTTGTTGAGTTTCTCAGATGTATAGATTAATGACTAGAAAAATTTAAAGTACGAAAAAGTGTTGGAGAAGATATTGAGCAGCTAGTTATGTTAAATACTTCTGGTAGGAGTGTAAATAGGTGTAATTTAAAAGACAGTTTGGCAGAATCTACTTAGTTTTAACATATGAAAACCCTATGACCTGTCAGTTTGTGTAAAAGAGTGTTCGCAGTGACATCATACATATTAGATAGAAATTGGAAATAACAATTGTCTACCAGCAATATAGTGGACAATTAATCAATGGCAAAACTGTCGAGAATAATGAATTGCTATGGCCAAGGAATAGGGTGCAGAGAGTGAGGATGCATAAGAGAGTCTCTAGAGTGTTGGCAAAGTTTATTTCTTGACTGATTGGTGTTTTTATGGTTTTTAAATTTGTGATAACTTAAGGAGATGTAAACTTACCTTTTATTCTTTTTGTGTGTGTTAAAGTACAAAAAATTAAAAAATTTAAGAAGACAGCAGGCTCGGCATCTGTAGCTCTATGGTTAGGGTACTGGTCACATACACGGGGGCTAGTGGGTTCGAACCTGGCCCGAGCCTGCTAAACAACAACGACAACTACAGGAGAAACAACAACAACAAAATAGCTGGGCATTGTGGCGTGAGCAAGAGTGAAACCCCATCTCTAAAAATAGCCAGGCGTTGTGGTGGGCACCTCTAGTACCAGCTACCTGGGAGGCTGATGCAAGAGAGTCACTTGAGCCCAAGAGTTTGGAGTTGCTGTGAGCTGTGATGCCCCTGTACTCTATTGAGGGTGACGAAGTGAAACTCTGTCTCAAAAACAAACAAAACAAAACAAAAAACCAAAAAAACAAACCTACAAATACAGCTACTGTATTATCCAGCAATTCTACTACTGGGCATTTATCTAATGCAAATAAAATCAGTATATCAAAGAAGCATCTGCACTCCTGTATTTATGACAACACTCTTCACAATAGGTCAAGATGCGGAATTAACCTGGGTGTCCAATAACAAACAAATGGATAAAGATGATGTGGTACATACGCACAATGGAATCCTATTCAGTGATAAAAAAAGAACTTGATCTCGTAGAAGTAGTGAGCAGAACAGTGGTTACTATAGGCTGGGAAGAGTAAAAAAGTAGGTTAGTCAATACATTCAAATTTACAGCTGTACAGGGGAAACATGATCTGTTTTTCTATAGCACTGTAAAGTGACTATAGTTAACAATAAACTAGTATATATTTTCAAATAGCTAGAGGAGAGGATTTTGGATGTTCCTAACACAAAGAAATGATAAATCTTTGAGGATGCTGATTGCTAATGATCCTGATTTGATCAATGCACATTGTATACATACATCAAAACATTACATTACACTTTATATATACAGTTTTATGTGTCAATTAAAATTGTTTAAATGTTTACCATATATACTCAAGTATAAGCCGAGTTTTGTGCCGAGTTAGGGTTTTTCGGCACAAATTTTGTGCCGAAAAAACTCGGCTTATACTCGAGTATATATGGTAAATTGAAAAGAGAGCAAAGAATGCATTACCAAAATTAAAAATAAGCAAACCCCAAGGAAATGCTACAGTTACCATTATATCCCTATGCGCTAATTTGGAAGAATGTATTAGCTATGTTAGGAAAACACTATGTGCAGGACAGTATCACAGTATGATCTTATTTGTGCAAAGTAAGAGAATGTATGTGTGTTTGTGCGTGCGTGTGTGTGTTTCTGAGCATGTTTCTTTGCAGACAGGTGCTGCCACCTGCTAGATTCAATCTTTCAAGGTGGTAGAATGGGGAAGCCATTCTCAAAGCCTAAAGCATGATGTGTATCTTTGGAGTTTGGAAGTCACACAAGATAGTGTTCAAAGTGCATAGGGCAAAAACATGCTGTCTTGGTGAAAATTAAAACAAATAGGGTAATTAAAAAAATTAGATGCCATTTCTGGGTAATAGAAATAAATTTATTATGTCATTTTAAAAAATGAAATGACATTTTTTGGAGAGTCACTAATATAATATATATGTTCGAGTGTAAATATATAATATATGTGTATGTATATATATACTACAAACACATATTTATTTAGTTTTCTCACTGAATGGGAGACGAAAACCCTCAGTTCCCATTCCCTTCTTATTTCTGACCTGACCCCTAAATTTCTGTAATTAGAAGTGACCTTGAAATATGTATGCCCACATATAAAACTCATCAATTAATTTGTGCATGCTTTTGTCTCTGGTTACAAGTAGAATAAGCCCATCCTTCCAACTTGGGGAAGACTATGGCAGAATATTTAAACTGGAATAAAGGGATGGGGGTAATCTTGGCAATCCATGCAACCCCTCTCAGCCTCAGTTCATTGAAATATCAAATGAGAACTTATTTACTTTCAGTACATTTCATAGATCCTGTTGCAACAATCCAAGTCAGAAAAACTCCAGGTATCTACACATGGATTCCTTATCCAGCCAGAACCAGAAGCAGTGGGACAAGAAGGAAAGGGAGCAGCCCCCTGAGTGCTAAGACAGGTAGAAGGGCCCTGGAGGAAAGCTGTCTGGCAGGGTGCCGGAGTTTGTGTGGGTGCAGTGGTCTGAAACGGGCTGTCAGAACTCAGCAGCGACTGCAGCAATTGTTAGAGCTAAGAGAAACAAGCAACTATTCAGGAGGAGAAATGTTTTATTAATGACATTCTTTAGATTTGTTGATGCAATGTGGTAATAAACTGTAGATTATTTTAAAATTATGTACAGATAAAGTATCCCCTTACTGCCAGCATCCTGTGGACTGCTTCCTCTCGTGGCCTTTGGCATGCTTCAGGTCTGAGTCATTTATTTGTTTATTCATTCATTTATTCAATTGCCACAGGGTCTTGCTCTGTTGGTACAGTGGCATCATTTCACTGCAACCTCAAATTCCTGGGCTCAAGCGACGCTCCTGCCTCAGTCTCCCAAGTGTCTGGGACTACAGGTGCTCACTACAACACCCAGCTAATTTTTCTATGTTCTGTAGAGACAGAGTCTGGCTTTTGCTCAGACTGCTGAATTCATATTGATACAAACAAACAAATATAGAGAGAAAAAAGAAAAAATTTTGATAAGAACTGGGATTATTGCAATGGTTCCTAAGTACTTCTGCATAATTTTATTATTAATTTAAAAAAGGAAAAGAATAGATGTATGGTGGAGAAGAATGGCACATACACTTTAATTACTTGATCAAAGCGAATCGTCAGTACTGGGACAAATTAAAGTTATGTACCATCTGGTAGAATGTGATACAAACACAGCGTTATTATTATTATCATTATTATTCTGCTGCCAAAGTTGCAGAATCTGAATTTGATTATAAGGCAATACATCAGGAAAAGCCAAATTAAGACATATTCTACACAACAAGTAATCTATTAAAAAAACTCTTTCAAACAAAAAGTGAAAGGTCATGAAGGTTAAGGAAAGACTGAGAAACTGTTTCTGATTTAAGGGGGCTAAAGAGACATGACAACTAAATAAGGCACATTGTTCTGAACTGGATCCTTCTTCAATAAAGAAAATAGTTACAGGCCAGATGTGGTGCCGCATGCCTGTAATCTCAGCACTCTGGGAGGCCGAGGCCGAGCCCAGGAGTTGGAGACCAGACTGAGCAAGAGCAAGAGCAAGACCCCATTTCTACTAAAAACAGATAGATTTGCCAGGTGTTGTGGTAAATCTGACGCAAGGCTGATTTGAGGCTGACGCAAGAGGGTCACTTGAGCCCAAGAGTTTGAGGTTGCTGTGAGCTATGACAACATGGCACTTTACCCAGGGTGACAGAGTGAGAAGAGAAGAGGAGAGGAGAGAAGCACAGTGGTTATGGCGCTGGCCATATGCACCAAGGGTGGCAGGTTCAAACCCGGCCCGGGTCAGCTAAACAACAATGATAGCTGGGCATTGTGGCAGGCGCCTGTAGTCCCAGCTACTTGGGAGGCTGAGGCAAGAGAATGGCTTAAGCTCAAGAGTTTGGAGGTTGCTGTGAGCTGTGACACCACTGCACTCTACTGAGGGCAACATAGTGAGACTCTGTCTCAAAAAAAAGACAGAGAGAAAGAGATTATTGTAGCACTTAGCAAATTTTGCATAGGCCCTGAAAGTTATTTGGAGATATTGTATAAGAGTTACTTTCTTGATTTGGGCAGTTACATTGTGGTTATATGTATAGAAAAACAATCTTTGGTATGATATATACATTAAAGTATTGGAATGTTAGGGTATAATGTTGGTAATCTACTCTCCTGGGTTTAGGAAAAAATATTAATATTTGTACTGTACCTGCAGCTCTTCTGTAAGTTTGCTGTTGTTTCAAAATAATAAAAATTTTAAAAGTGAGATTCAAAATGTTTTCTAACCTGACTACCTATATGGGTAGTAGTTGGTAGATTGAGATTGAAACTCAGGGGCATCTGCCCCTAAAGACATATCCTCCATTTCCAATACAAAGCCCTGTGTGTCCTAGCTGGCCTCTGTTCCTATTTGTCACCTGCAAAACAGCCCTCCTTCCCCTTGGCTGAGTTGGTGAAGCTACAGCCCTCTGCTTAACCCTACATGGGACCTAACTCCCCCATCCATCCCACACCTGGGCCAGAACCCACCTCAGGGTATGACAGGCAGCACCAGAGTTTCTGAATGTGTAACTGGATCTATGAACAAATTTCAATGACCCTTGTATTTTTTTTTTTTTAATAATCCTATCTTTCCTATGTTTCAGATTCTCAGGACAGTAGGTCTTGATGACCAGAACCTTGTACTTTTAATTAACTATTTGATCATTTTGAGTTGTTTCCAGAACTGGTGGAATTGAGATTCCCAAGTCCCCTATGCAGACTTCCTGATGCCAAGACTCGCCATCTCTCACTAACATGCCTCAATGCACATGGCTGCTGCTTAAAAGCCCCTACTCTCTCTTAGTTGTGGGGAAGGATTTAATGCTGCTTACCCTGTTCTCCCAGCTGATATCATCAGCATTAAAAATTCCTTTCTTCCTTTGCAATCCTTGTTGTCTCAGTAATTGGCCTCATGTGAGACGAGCAACGAGACCTAGGCTAGAACCCTCCTCTTGGGTTACAAGAGCACACAGTGCTCCAAATCAGCGCTGCCTGGCTTCCTGCCTCTAGGAGTGGGATCCATTAGCTGAGCTCCCCCTCCCTAGAATCCACAATCTCTGGGCATCTCAAGCTTTTTCAGTAAGGACAGGATGTTTCCTTGTCTCAGTTCCCCAGTGTTACCATCCCCACAGTTAAAGATTCCCCTAATCTAGTGCCCTCAGTGGGGGATCTCATCAACTGGCTTCATACATCAATTTGACCCCTTAAAATAATCCCCATGGCAGGTTCCCAGACATCACTCACAGCCAATGACAGATGCTGCTGGTTTTCTTCCAGGTGCTTCACTGCCTCCTGCAGCTGAGCCTCCAGGGCAGAGGGAAGTGGGGCATGCATTGTGTTTTCTTAGCCCTTCGTCCATGAGCCCACCGATTTCAGGTGCAGGCTTCAGAGGCAGGGGCTGGGTGTTTCAGATGGCTCAGTAGTGAGCCAGGTTCCAGGGCAGACAGTTTGCTCCTGTTCATCCTGACCACTTCAGCTTGAGTCATAGCCTCTACGCTGCCTGGGAATAGACAAGGAAGCAAATGGACCTCCATTGGTGCTTGGGTAAGGACGCTCATCTCTCACTGCTAAGGAAGTGTGTTGGGGGGGGGGGGGGGGATGGCTTCTGCCAATGGGAGAGTCCCTTCTTACAGCCCTGGAGTTTCTCTTAGCAGGTTTTGTGTTCCCCTCAAGAGTCCTAAGTGCTCCTTCAGCCTGAGTGCTCTGCAGGGAAATTAGCTGTGTAAATGAGAGGGCTGTTTCCTGACTGGTCCTCCCTGGAGTAGAGGCCCTTGTCCCTTGTGATAGGGGCCTTTGAGGGGTGAGGAGGGAGCCTGGAAGTCCACATCCTTATAAATGGAGCTGCCTACCTTGCCACTCTGACGTGGAGGCAGAGACCCACACAGCCTGGGGGCTCTGTGTGCAGGTGAGTTTGGCCCCATCCCCTGGGTCTTCTCCAGTGTACAGGTTGCAGGCAGTGAGAAGCAGCCCAGAGCTGCAGCCCTACCTGTGGCCTGGGCTAGGAAGGAGGGGGCCTCCACATGCTACCTCCCGCTGCACAGCACTGTCATTGTGAGTTCAGGAAGACGGACATGCAAGTATCCTTATACCGTGTTCCCCGGATTCCCACAGGGGTTCAGCAGGGCCTGCAGGGGGAAGTGAGGGAATAACTCTCTAAGGAGAAGGGAGGGGGGCTCCCCATTACTGACCACCCTGAGGGGGGGACGGCTGAGGGTCCTGTCCACATGTTTTCATTCTCAGGTCCGTGATCCCTTAGAACCTGAAAAGAGGGTCACTGAGAGTAGGAGGGACAGATAGGGTGAGTGAGTGAGTGGGTGACCACATCCCTTCTCTAACAGCCTGATAGGGACAAATCAAGATTGTCTCCAGAGCTCAGAAGACTCAGCTGAAGTCAGAGAGGGGAAGTGAGTTCCCTGAGTCTCACAACAAGGCACTAACAGATAAGAGGCTCCATCAGAACCCAGGCCCTCTGAGCTCCTTACTCTGCCCCTCCTCTCCTGAGGGGACCACACCACCTCAAGCCAGAGGGATGGGGCATGAGATCCATTAGATACCCAACGATGCTAGGAATTTCCATGGCTAGCTTGGGTCTTCCCAGTGCTCTTATCCAGAACTGTCCTGGCTCAGCAAAGCACAGAGGGGCAGAAATTTGCAAGTGCTGCCTGCTGATGGGCTGATGGCCCCTCACTTCTGCAGAAGCATCAGGAGCTGGAGCCATGCTGCTGTGCCCTCTGGCCCTCATCCTCACTTTGGTGGCAGCTTCCAACACTGTAGGTGATGTGAAGGATGTTTGTGTCAGAAGCCCTGGTGTCCCTGGCATTCCTGGATCCCATGGTCTGCCAGGTAGAGATGGGAGAGATGGTATCAAAGGAGACCCTGGACCTCCAGGTATTGTGTTGGAGACTTCCACCCTTACCTATGGGATAGAGACCCCTTTTTAGGATGCCCATCAGCCCAGGACTCTAGGCTAGGTCCAAGAGTTAGTTGTGCAGGACAGGGTGGGAGTTTCCTGGGAGCCTCAGGTTGGGGCATCCTCAAAGTGCCCACAGAGTGACAGATGAGTCAGCCCAGTTGACAATGGAGATGCAGTCTCACTAGCCCCTACCCAGCTGTGGGTGACAGATCCCTCATGTTCCTGTTCCCTTCTCTTTGCAGGCCCCATGGGCCCCCCTGGAGGAATGACAGGTCTCCCTGGGCGCGATGGGCTAAATGGAGCACCTGGTGTTGCTGGAGAGCGTGGAGAGAAGGGTGATCCTGGAGTGAGGGGTCCTCCAGGTGAGCAGGGTGGGGCAGTGGGCAGAGGTAAGATGGGCATTGCCCCTGTGCGGTCACATGGGGACAATGGGAATCAGTCAAATCACACAGGTCCCCAAGGGCGCATGGCTCAACCCAAGTCAGAGGATATGAGGTTGAGGAGAGGAATCAGAGGCACCTGGGTGGATGGACATGGGGAGACGGTGTGTCAGGTGTGAGAAGAGGGCAGCACTGGGACAGAGGCTATTCCTGGGACTGAGGCACTGGGGCCATTCTGAAAGATACACGGGGTTTTGTGCATCAGGGATACCAGGAGCTCCGCGTGCAGAGGGAAACTCCAAAGCTCTGAGCAATACTCAAAGCCCATTAGGAGAGTACAGAGACAATTGTATTTGCTCTTGGAGGAGGGTGGGGAGGGAGCCCTGCTCAGAAGCCAGAAATCCCCCTAGAGGTGGGCTGACCAAGCCATGCAAAGGACACAGCAGGAAAGAGGAGCCAGGATGGACTGGGCAGCTACAAACCTGCATTAAGGAAGGTGTGTGTGGAGTGTGAAAACTCACTCCAGCCTCTTTTAGTTTGGGCCCTCGGCAGTGGGTAGGAACCATTCATTACAAGGCAGAACTCCAGCCTGCTGCTGGCAAAACACCTGCTTGACAGCAAGTGGCATCTGTGTTGCTTCCCCCTCATCCTGGCTGGGGTCTCTCTATAGGGCTCCCAGCTTATCTAGATGAGGAGCTCCAAGCCACACTCCAGGACCTCAGACATCAAATCCTGCAGTCAACAGGAGGTAAGGGGGCCCCTTGAGGCCTCATCCTCAGCATCAGCCTCTGGAACCTAGAGACCTGACAAACAAGTGTAGGCATGCAGGCGTCAGGGAAAGAATGATGCGTTCCTTTCTTGACGTCTTTGGCCCAGGGAAGACAAGCAGGTGCAATTTGCAAATTCTCTGCCAAGTTCTCTGCCCGTCTTGCTTTCTATGGGAATCCCAGAAAACTGGACCATCTCTAGCACTAAATAATTGTTAAGTAGATGAATAAATGGGTGAGAGCCCTGAGGAGAAATTAGAAGGTAGGATTAGGAGAGGGAGGAAGACACAGAGAGGGGCAGAGATGGATGCAGAGATTAGAGAGAGCCTCATGGCAGAGAGCCCAGATAAGGGAGACAGACTCAGGGACAGAGGGCAGTGGACTGGGCAGTGGGCTGAGCCAGATCCCTCTGCTTTCAGTCCTCCTGTTGCAGGGGAACATGCTGGCAGTGGGAGAGAAGGTCTTTTCCACCAATGGGCAGTCAGTCAATTTTGATGACATTAGAGAGTCCTGTGCCAGAGCAGGTGGCCACATTGCTGTCCCAAGGAGTCCAGAGGAAAATGAGGCCATTGCAAGCATTGTGAAGAAGTACAACACATATGCCTACCTGGGCCTGGCCGAGGGCCCCACCCCTGGAGACTTCCACTACCTGGACGGGGCCCCTGTCAACTACTCCAACTGGTACCCTGGGGAGCCGAGGGGGAGGGGTAAGGAGAAGTGTGTGGAGATGTACACAGACGGGCAGTGGAATGACAAGAGCTGTCTGCAGTACCGACTGGCCATCTGTGAGTTCTGAGAGGAACTTGGGCCCTGGGACAGAGAGGATCCTGTCTTCCTTCAGCCTCCATCCTTAGGAGCCACATGGTCTATGAGATGCTGTAACTCCTTTTCAACAGAATTTCTCTGTGGCTATTACAGCTGGAGGCATCACATCCTCTTCATTCCCTAGATGTGCCCTGACTCTTCCCACATAATCACTGCTTAGTCTTGTCACTCGTCTTTCATCCCCTCTCAGATCTGCACTCAAGGCGACCACCCCCAACCTGGGCCCTTGGTGGGGTGGAGACCTCCTTCATCCTCATCTTGTCCAGTTCCTTCATTTACAGATGGCAACAGGGAGGTCGCAGGGTGGAAGCACCCTTCAAAAACACACATCCTTGACCCCTTGGCCCCTTAAATCTCCCTCTGCCGCCCGGTCCCAGCCAGAATTAGCAGTCTTGTTTGGGTACAATGATAGAGATAGGCAGACTTCTAGGAAGTTCCAAACGTGTGGTGGAGCTAAGGATGCATTCAAGATTATTTGGGAAGGGTGGTAGGACGCTGGCCCCATATGCTGGAGGTGGTGGGTTCAAACCCAGTCCTGGCCAAAAACTGCAAAAAAAAAAAAAAAAAAAGATTATTTGGCATTCTAAGGTTTCTGAGGCATGCCTGGTCAGCTCTCCATGAGGTCAGGGGGCAAGAGGTGCCCCAGCATAGCAGTGGTCAACCCAACCCCAGTCATTGACATGTACAATTTACTTCTTTGAATCTTAGGAAGCCAACTCAGCCCTACAGCTTAACAGCAGCCGGCCGAGGCTTCTAGGGAAGTGCTCCCCACCCCAAACATAACCCAAATAACTTTCTGCTGATGGACATATTCATACCTCACTTCAGATCTCAGTGAGGCATTCATACCACTCACCACATCTCTGGCTCTGCTTTCTCTTTCATTAATTCATTCAATTAGATAGTTCATTAAAATCAAGTGACGGCCAGGTCTTAGGCTATCTCTTGGTGTGGAAAAGGTTCCCTGTCACTCTTGGGGATATTTATTTTTCCCAAGCCTATTTTTTTCATCTGTGAAATGTGTATAAAATGCTTGTTGCTATTACAATTATTACCAGTCCTCCAACTACTAAAATTATTAACATAACTCTTACTAAAAAGAGAAACTATTTAGTGAGTACATACTATGTACTGAGCACCTTGACAAGAATTTCTAATACATTTTATTAAATATTATTTAATCTTTACACAATATCATGGGACCAGTATTACTTTCCCCATTTTTTTAATATGACACTGAAACTTAGAGAAGTTAAATGCTTTGAGTATTATTAGCAGTCTTGTTCGGGTACAATGATAGAGATAGCCAGACTTTTAGGAAGTTCCAAACATGTGGTGGAGCTAAGGATGCATTCAAGATTATTTGGGAAGGGTGGTGCCTGTGGCTCAAGGAGTAGGACGCCGGCCCCATATGCTGGAGGTGGTGGGTTCAAACCTTTCTAATGCCGCAACCCTTTAATACAGTTCCTGTGGGTCATGACCCACAGGTTGAGAACCATTGATATAGAGCAAGTGGCACAGGCTGGATACAGATCTATCTCCCTGGACCTGAAACTCACACCCCTAAAAACACCTCACCCTTCAGCTGAACAAAGATGATTTCAGAGTAATAAATAATGAATGTGTTAATATTACTTTCCATTGTTTTTCTTTCCAAGAAAAAACCCCCATAATATTTCTATTGTTGTGTAAATCTAATTAACTCTGGCTATGAGATCTCACTTGGCTGAAGACAGGAAAATTCAGTCTCTGGATGTGCTTTCTCTGTTTGGTGGGAGGGGCAGCCTATCGTCCTCCTTCAGATTGTACATGAGGCTGAGAAGCCACAGAAAACATTTGGCAGAACATCTGGGCATCAGCATACGTGGTTAGTGTTAAGAAAACTCTTGGTCTGAGTCCTCATGGACCATTGAGGGTGGTGACCATCATATCTTCCATCCCCTACTCAGCCATGTGGATGTTTTTCACAGCCCAACAGTGGTGGTCGTGCTCAGGGCTCAATCCCAGCCAGGCCTCAGCAACCTACCCTACTTTCATGTTTGCATGGAATGCGACCATACCCCCATGTCCCAGGGCTGCATAGGAATGGAACCACATCTCCACTCACTTGAGGAGGCAACAACTCGTGTGTCCCATCTCCAGAAAGAACCCCAGTCTTCCCACCTTCACGCCTTTGAACTCGCTCCCCCATTCATGGCATTTACTACTTTGGGGGGGGCAAAGGAAGCCCTGGATCAAAATCCTCAAAACAAAATGGGATGAGGGAAACAAGTTCTCATTCTTTCATGAATGTTAACTTTTAATTTGATTATCCTGCATATGTGCTTAGAACTCAGAACACTAATTACTGAGCCTTCCCACCTCCAAAAGAACAAGAAGGAGAAACATATACAGATGTTCCTTGACTTACCATGGGTTTATGTCCCAATAGATACCTTGTAAGTTGAAAATATCATAAATTGAAAATGCATTTAATGCAGTTAACTTACTAACCATCATAGCTTAGCCAAGCCTACCCCAAACATGCTCAGAACACTTACATTAGCCTACATTTGGGCAAAGTCGTCAAACGCTATTTTATAATAAAGTGTCAAATATCTCATGTAATTCATTGAATATTGTACTGAAAGTAAATGAATGGCTGTGTGGAAGTATAGTGTTTATTTAAAACATACTACTTTACAACCATGGTAAATCGACAAATTATAAGTCAAATCATCATAAACCAGGAACCATCTGCATTCCCTACTTTATAGATGAATAGATTAAAACAGATTAAGCCTCTGAAAATTGATTTTCTCATCTCTCTCTCTTTTTTTTCTGAGACAAGGTCTCACTCTGTCTCCCAGGCTGGAGTACAGTGGCATGATCATAGCTCATTGCACCTTTGAATTCCTGGGCTCAAGCGACCCTCCCACCTCATCTTTCTGAGTAGATGGGACTTAAGTGTGCAATGCCACACCCAACTGATTTTTTTTTTTATTTTTTTGTAAAGACAAGGTCTTGTCTTGCTCTGTTTCCCATGCTGGCCTCAAGCTATCCTCCTGCTTTAGACTCCCAAAGTGCTGTGATTACAGGCATGAGCCACTGCATCTGATCTCATTTCTCATTAGGTTTATTTGTTATTTATTTATTTATTTTAGAGACAGAGTCTCACTTTATTGCCCTTAGTAGAGTGCCGTGGTGTCACAGCTCACAGCAACCTCCAACTCCTGGGCCTACGCGATTCTCTTGCCTCAATGCCCCGCTATTTTTTTGTTGCAGTTTGGCGGGGCCGGGTTCAAACCCACCACCCTCGGTGTATGGGCCTGGCACCCCTACTCACTGAGCCATGGGCACCGCCCTCATTAGGTTTATTTTTACTTACTTTATGGTTTTATTTGCTATTGTTACTATCTATATCTATATATTTTAAATCCCAGCTATTCAGGAGGCTGAGACAGGAGGATTGCTTGAGCCCAAGCATCTGAGGCTGTAGTAATTTATGATAATACTACTGCACTCAGCCTGGATGATAGAGTGAGACCTTGTCTCTAAATAAATATATAGATAGATCAGTGTAACCTGGTCTATTGTACCCTCAATGAATCCCCAACAATAAAAAAAAGAAAGAAAGAAAAATAAATATATAGATAGATGACTGATTGATAGATAAAATTGCTGAACCAACAGAAGGCCCAATTTTATGGAGGCATGGAGAAAAAGAGAAAGGGAACGATAGAACTGTGAGCAGGAGTATTCTGGGACAATGTGGATTTCCATCCTTTGAATGGAGTTTCTGGAGATGCTGTGTGAACACCAATGTCATAGAAGCTATGTGGAGTTGAAACCCTGCTCATGAGCAGGTTCCTCCCTGAAACAGGAACTTCAGCAACAAGACATCATGGACTTAATTGTCCACTAGTGTGATGTTGAGTGTAGGGAACATGTGGCCGGGGGTGAGAGCCCCTTTGCTGAAGAACCAGCTCCTGAGAGGATCAGTCACACAAAGAGACACGACAATCTGTCGGCATGAGCTGAGAAGCAGCAATGTTCATCCCTAAGAAAGAGTTCCTCATGTGAGCTGGTATTGCCCACTCTTGGCGCCAGCATCTCCAAGCTCCCGCCCACATATGCAAAGAAATGAGAGAGAAGGCCACTTAGTCTACCTTTCACTTGAAGAGTTAACCCTTCAAGCCTAGTCACCACTCTCTGGGCTGAGTGGGGATGAATCAGAAGGGAAATCAAAGATTTTAATGAAAAAACTAGAAGAGAAAATAATTTCTGTGGATGGTGTTTTGAAAACAACCCCAGAAAGTATGCATGGTAGGAGTTAAGGAATAAAACATACAAAGAATTTTAAATTTCTCATGTTTTGAGAATAAGTGAACTTTAAACTTCAAGAATGCACATGTTGGCATTGAGATGTTAAAGAAAACTTGTTATATATTAGTGAATCACATTGATTTACACTTTGATGTTGAACCATCCTTGCTAGAATATACTCGACTTTGCCTGATGGCTGACATGCTTATCACACTTACTATGTGCCAGCACTGTACTTGTATTAATTCATGCAGTATTAACCCTATTCTACAAACACCTTTATTCTCCCTCATTTACAAATAAAAATATTGAGACTCTAGAGGTCAAAGTGATTTGTCAAATATCTTGCAGCCAATTCACAAGTCAATCAACATAGAAAGTCACACTCCAAAGACTGTGCCATTAAACATGAACATACTAATAAACTTTAACAGCTAATTTCTATTTTTGTTTTTTTGAGACTGAGTCTCACATTGTAGCACTTGGTAGAGTGCTGTGGTGTCATAGCTCATAGCAACTTCAAACTCTTGGGCTCAAGTTATCCTCTTGCCCTAGGATCCACACTTGAGTAGGTGGAACCACATGTGTCCACCACAATACCCAGCTAATTTTAGAGATGGGGTCTCACTCTGGCTCAGCCTGGTCTCGAACTCATGAGCTCAAACAATCCACCTGCCTTGGCCTCTGAGAGTGCTAGGATTACAGGCATTAGCTACCATGTCCAGCCAGCAGCTAATTTTTATATTGTATTTTGCATCTATACTTATAAATTAGATTGTGAGAGTTCCCTTTTGTTCTGTCCTTATTCATTTGACTGACATGTTCAGCTAATTATTCTTAGTACTTTTTTGGCTGTAAGCCGTTCATGTGAGGGAGGCATTGTCTCTTCTCTGAAGATTAAAAAAAACTCACCTTAAAACCATTTTTTGATGGAAGGATGTTCAATAATTTCCATTTCTGTATTTTATTATTAATGCTATGTCAGTCATTCTAATACTTCTTAGGCCCACGTTAAGTATTTAATGCTTCTGAACTTTTTTCTAATATTGTCTATTTTATCTAGTTCTCAAACACATTGCTATAAAATCAATTGTGCATAATGTAATTTTATAATGTCCATACCATCTATATTAGTGTAATATTTCCTTTTCCTTATTTATCTATTTATTTCCTATACCTTTTCTACTAATCACTGATACTGGTCAGTCAGCTAATGCAACACTGTATCTCCACCTGAGGTGTCTTTAACAACAAATATTTTTACTACATTTTTCTTGCTGTGGATCTTCCAGTTTTCTGAGCTTTAGCTGATCTCAGCCGAGCTGGCCTGGACTTAGCTGTGGTTAGTTGGACCCTAGGCTTTCCAATGAGTTAATGTCTGTTCCATGTCACTTAATTGTCCTGATATGTGTATTAGTCAGTACAGGGACAGATTCTTCCCATGACTGAGAAAGAAACACAAAGACCACCTTAAACCTGTAAGTGCATTGAAAGCTGCTGCTGCCTTGGTATCTGCTCACAGTCATGTGGCCCAGCCAAATAGCAAAGGAACTGGAGTGTTTACTCCACACACTCCAGCGGGAGCCTCTGGAAAGTACCATGGCAAAGGGCATGGATAGCTAATTTTGTAACAAGGAGGAAGCAAAAAATTGGAAACCATTCAAACTAGCATAGTCATGGTTTCTAAAATTATGTCTTTTGCAAAGAACTAGCTTTTGATTTCATTATTAGCTCTGAAGTTATTTCCTGGCCAGGCGTGGTGGCTCACGCCTGTGATCCTAACACTCTTGGGAGGCTGAAATGGGTGGATTGCTTGAGCTCAGGAATTTGAGACCAGCCTGAACAAGAGTAAGACCCCCTATTAAAAATAGAAAAACTAGCTGGGTGTTGAGGCAGGTGCCGATAGAGACAGCTACTTGAGAGGCTGAGGCAAGAAGGTAACTTAGGCCCAAGAGTTGGAGGTTTCTGTGAGCCATGATGACACTCTACCTAGGGTGACAGCAGAGTGAGACTCTCCCCCAACAATAAATAAATAAAGTTGTTTCCTTATTCTTACTAATTTAATTATTTAATTGTTATTTATTCCTTAATTATGTCCCCCTTTTAAATGTATATTAATTTATCTGTCATTTAGAACCTGTAGTCCTTGCAGGACTATTTCTGAGACTGGTTTCTCTCAGTTGTCACTCTGCACTCTGTTTAATTTCCTGCTACGTTTGGTCGTTGTTACAAGGTGACCTCAAACTCTCCTGATCTCTGTCTGAGAAAACCCTGAGGTACTTAAGTTATGAATGAGGTTTTCCCACTGTTTTTATGTGTCCACAGTACACTAAGTTGTGATAATTCAAAACAATTCTTCATCTTGGCATAAATGGCAAAATTCAATAATAAAAATAATAATAGCAGCGTAAAATCAAACCCCAGATCTATAAAAGGATAGCTCTATGGGTGTACATCCTTAAGGGACAACCTTTTCCCCTACCAGAATCAAAGCTTTCTTATTGTTCCTTTGCTCACAGGTGTATTTCCCTCCCACCTCCCCTCAACCACCACCACCACTACCATATTTCTCTAAGTCTGTATGTAGCACATTCAGGTTTGGGTTTTATGTAAATTTCTCTGTTTCAAATTCCTCCGCTTCTGGGAGGTCTGCTGATTTCCCATATGAATTAAAATGTCTTTCATCCTGAGAGGAATCTTCTTTACAGTGGGGGCTCCTGTTGGTGCCCAGCAGGCTCCTTGTGGCAGCAATCAGGAGGGCTTCAGAACAGGACATGATGACAGGAGTATACAGGGCTGATGACCCTTGAGAAGCCAAATACCAGTCACAAGACAGAATCAAAAGGAAACGGCCCAGCCCCATGCCCCACCAGGGAAAAGCAAACCTCTCCAGTTGTTGAGATAAAGTATTTCAAAGAATGAGTGTGAGTTTGGGGAAAGGCAGGCATCCAAGGTCATATCAGGGACTTGGGCCACTTGATCAGGCTCTGGCGATAAGAACTGGACACTCCTGGAAGCCCAGGCCTGGGGAAGCCACAAACTGCGCTGGCATCTGCTCAAGGTCTCAGCTTTTCTCCTCACTCTCTCACCAAGTCCTATCTGTGGACCCAGCCATGGATTGCACCCTGGGACCAAGGACGTCTTGAATTCAGCTGCTGCTCAGGGAAAGGAGAATCACTGGCGGAGTGGACACAGATGTTAGCCCCCACCAGCGAGAAGTCAAGAGGGCTGCTTTGAGGACACGACGCTGGAAAATTCACTTGTTTTATCAATCTTATAGAGAATCAACTCTGTTTCCAGACACCCTTCTACGTGGGGGAACAAGAACCCTGTTCTCATGGAGTTCTCGTTATCAACAGGATGTGGTGATAAATCATCATGCACCTAAATGAACAGAACAATTTCATGTAGCGATAAATAATCCGCAGGACATTAGAACACATAATTATAACTTAGTGATAGAGTGGCTACTTAAAACTAAATGCTTAGGAAAGCCCCTTATCCAGACATAATACATATTTAAGATTAAATCTGAATGCCCAAACTGTCTGGGCAGAGGGAGCAGCTGGTACAAATGTGCACGTTCAGCTGTGATTGTAAGTTACAAATAACAGGAATACTCCTTCTCCTTGTGCCTGGCACTGTGACATGCCCAAAGAAGAAGACATTTGATAAATTCTCTGAATGAGAATGGAGCAATGAACCGACTCAGGGTTGTAGATCTTGCCTTTCTCCAATCCAACCTTGCAGCAAATGAAACACAAATGGAACTCGTCATAGCAATAGATGCAAAGATCTGTGCCTGTGCATGAGTGTAGGTGTGTGTGTGAGCATGTGTTTTTCAGGTAGAATGCCTATGGGTGTTTCTCCCAGAAGAACAGAGAGAGAACTATCCTGAGAACCTGTGACTTAGAGGCTCCAAGGTGCTGTGGAGAGGATGCCTGGGAGGGGCAGGGGAAGGCATTTAGGGCATTAAGGTAGAGAACTGTCTGGTGCTGTGCTAGAAACCCCACCAGCAGCACTGAAGAGCTTCCCAGAATACGGCTGTTCTAAGAGTGGTTGCTTATTAATCTGGGGTTGAAGGCCAGTCCAGTCCTGCCCCTGGTCACCACACTAACAGGGCCTGACGTCGCTGAGACATCTGCCAGCTGTTCTGCTGCTTCCTCTGTGCTCTGTGGAAGCCCAAGTAAGTCATTTCTGGAGGAAAGACGTGGGGGCCTGGGCAGGGCTACCCTCTGGACTTGATCCTGGTGAGTTCCAGGCAGGAGCTTTAATGGGGTTGTTGGCCTGGGAGTAACTCAGAGCCACCTGGGGCTTCTGTGTCCCTGTGACCTGAGGCATCTGTGACCTTCCTCGATTCACTTGATCATCAGCAAACTAAAGGGTCGTCTTTTCCAAAGAGAGAAATAGCCGTGAGGTATGTGTGTTAGCAACAGGTAGAAGCCCTGATCATGGCCTCCAGCACTGTCAGGTTTAAAAAAGGGGCAAAAAAAGAAAGAGGAAAGGCAGAGAAGATTAGCATTTTGAAAGTTCACCTTCAACTGGGCCTCTCTCACTGAGTCATGGAGGAAGGGAAGGGTAAAGGTGTGGTAGTTACACAGCAAGGCCCAGTGACATTGGGTCAGAAGCTGGAGTAGAGCAGAGGCAGAGTCCGGGGTGTCCTGGAGGAGGGGCCGGCTTGGGCACAGGCTGGATGGGCCTCTGGGCAGCACAGGAGGGTAGAGCCAAGAGCAAGGTCATGAGCTGGCTCCCTGCCAGGCACAAGGTGAGCAGAAATTTCACCAGCCTGGGTTTTGGAAAATCTTAAACCAAGGGAAGTCTCACCTAGATAAGATCAACCACCAAAGACGTTTCCATTTTGAGGGTCAGATTCCTGCCTTCGTGCACTCTGGGTACTGAGCCCCCAGCAAGTGTCTGTCACAAAATAGAGACTTTACACAAGTCTCTACAGGCTGCTGGAGAAGTAACTGCAGTTCTGGGGGTGTCTGGGGCCCTGGAGTGTTAGACAGGGATTTTTATATGAAATGAGAGAATGGATATCATAAACAAGATCCAGGCAAGAAATGGACCTTGTGGCACCTCAGGTTACCTGCTGCAGTCAGTCTAGCCTCAGGGCCCATAGGAAAGGGGAGAAGAGAGAGCTGAGACACCCTGGTGGGACTGCAAACTTATACAACCTTTTGGGAAGGAGGTATGGAGAATCCTCAAAGAACTCAAATTAGACCTCCCATTTGATCCTGCAATCCCATTACTAGACATCCTTTTATTCTTAAAAGAAAAAAAAATCCTTTTATCGTAAGGCCATTCATACTAAACTGATTATTGCAGCTCAATTTACAAAAACCAAAATGTGGAAACAGCCTAAATGCCCACCAACCCAGGAATGGATTAACAAGCTGTGGTATATGTATACCTTGGAATAATATTCAGCCATTAAAAAAGATGGAGACGTTACATCTTTTCTATTAACCTGGATTGAGTGGGAATGCATTCTTCTTAGTAGGGTATCACAAGAATGGAGAAGCAAGAAGCCAATGTGCTCAATTCTATTATGAAGGAGGTAGATGATCTAACACAAGGTGGGGGGTAGGGGAATAAGGGAACGTGGAGAGGGGAGGAGAGGAAGGGAGGGGGTCATGGTGTATGGCACCCCTCTCTGGGGAGGGACTTTATCTAACAAATGCAATTAAGTGTAACTTAATTCTTTGTATACTCAATGAATCCCAAACAATAGAAAAAGAAAAAAGAAAAGAAATCAAGGCTTTGGTGGAAGCTTAGGCAGACGAGGGGCTCTTTGCCTTTGTCCTTAGTCACCAGAAACAGGGCTAGTTTGGAATTTTCAGGCCCTGCAGGCTCTCAGGGTAGGGGGTGCCTAACCACTAACCTTGTGTGGAGAGATGCTCTGGAGCCCCAGGGAGAACGGGCCGCTGTTACTCTTGTACCCACCTTCATTTTAGCGCAAATCTAATGCTAATATTTTAGTCTTTTCACTTGTCTGCCTCCCTATCAGCCTGGGAGTAACTCCAAGCCAAGGGCCGTGGTATCCCCCTGTGTCATTTCTGCCCTGAGCACAGGGTCCGGCACACCGCACTGGTAGCAAAACAAAATGAAATGAAATTATTTTCCTTGACTTTCTTCATGCCAAGGTGAGGACTATGTTCTCGTTTCCGTCACTCCTTGCCCTTCTTCTGCATGTGGTGACAGTATCCTGCTCGGAAACAAAAACCTGTGAGGATGTCCAAAAGGCCTGCAACCTGATCTCCTGCGGCATCCCCGTCACCAATGGTACCCCAGGCAGAGATGGGCGTGATGGACCCAAGGGAGAAAAGGGAGAGCCAGGTAGGGGACATGCTACTTGTCTTTGCAAATCTTTACCTCCTGAGGGAGACCATCCCTGTGGGGGTCCTAGCATGGAGACTGGGTGCTAGTCCACTCAGAATATGGTGGACTATGGTGGGTGCTAGTCCACTCAGAATAATTCCCATACAATGTCATTGCCTCCCAAACAAAGGTGCTTGTCTGACTCTCTTGAGCCCACGTTTGCACCCAGGAATTGGTGATGTGTAGTTGTCCCTACGGAGGGGGTGTCCTGCCTGCTTCAGGAGCTGGCCCTCAGGACACGCCTCCCCCTGGATGCTGTGAAATCTGTCTTCTTTGTGTCACCCCTAGCTCTCTGGCTATTGCTTTGGGTTGATAAGAATCATGTATTGAGTTTTTAGAAAAAGAAAATGAGTGACAGCCATGGGGTCGTGTTTCCTCTGTCTTCTAACAGGTCAAGGGCTCAGAGGTTTGCAGGGCCCTCCTGGAAAGCTAGGGCCTCCGGGAGAGAGAGGAGCCCCTGGGAGTCCAGGACCAAGAGGCCAAAAAGGAGATCATGGAGACAATTCAGGTAAGGGGCACACCATGGCATGGTCCTGGGAACTGGAGGGCCAGGTGCCCCTTCTGCTGCCTCCCTGGAAGATGCTCATGTCTGCTTCCCAGCCCAGCACCCTCCACCTTCTAAGCCTAATTTGGGCTTAAGGGAATTTCTATGAGTGCCCAGTAGGCTCGCAAACACTGCAGGGCCATTCCCTCATCAGCCCTTAGCAGGAGACGGGCCCTAGCTTTTCTTTAGCTGAACCAGTTGGGTGTTCTCTCCAGGTGGCAGAAGAAATGGGCCCTTTCAGGTGATGGCTTTATATCTGTTGTCACAAGAGTGGCATGAAAATGGTCTGCCTTGTAGGACTACTGGAAAATGTATAACATCATAGTAATTTAGTTCAACATAGAGCAAATCCAGTAAGAACAAAAGAAAAATGACAACCATTTTATTAATGTTTGTCTACCAATCAGCCAACATAATAAAAATATTAAAAAGTTTATCTGGACTGAGAAGTGAAACATTACAAATAAAAATTTTCCTAAAGGACAGAGTGACTATTTACTTATAAATTATTATAACATTATAATATTTATGCAGTATGTGAAGGGAAGGGCCCAGATCTGTAGTTACAAGTCGTCAAGAGATATTAAGATGTGTCTGAGAAGGCAGGAATACAGGTGCGTTTTTTCTTTTTTTTTTAATCCTTGTACTTTTTCAGCTTTCTTATTTTTCTGGCATAAGCATACTTCTTATGTAAGTGCATTTTAAAATTTTGTTTATTTTTTACTTTTTGCAGATTCTCTGCTTTCCAATTGAGTCTTCTCAGCTAATTTTCTGTTGCTTTGTAGCTGCTGAGGCTAAGCTGGACAGCTTAGAGAGAGAAGTAAGGAGCCTGAGAGCAGACCTGGACCACATGAGGAAGTGTAAGCTACTTCTCTGTCCCCCATGTGTTCTTGGCCCTCACCTTTTCCTCAGAGTGTTCTAGGTTCTGGGGAGGGTGGAAAGAGCTGACATCCTGAACACTTATTACACCTGCTGGGGCCTGTGCTGGCCTGGCACTTACTTAGAACATGGCTTTACTCAATCCTCTCACCAACCCCAGTTGTGGTTATTATACTAGTTTTACTTACAGCTACAGGAAGTGCAGGTAACTCAGTCAATGTCACGCAGCTAGCAAGTAGCAAAGGAAGCCTGAATAGATGTCTATTGTCTCCAAAATCTTTGCTTCTTCCTCTACACCCACCGTTCTCAGGTGGCTGTCCCTGCCTCCATACCTTGGTGCCCAAGCCTGGCAGTGAGGCCCAAGCATGTTCCCCTGTCTCCACCTGTGCTGGGGTGGTTTTTAACAGATGTTTTCCTCTCGGGTGGCCCATCCCGGGCAAGTCAAGGCTTTTCCCATCCTTGGCTCTCATAACTGAGGCAGGCCTCCTTCCCAGGCTCTGGCCTGAGGTGGTTGGGCATGGGGTTATTTTTCAGAGCCTGGAGCTCCCTGAGAGGGGCATTTTTGACTTCTGTCCTGGGCAGGCTCCATATCCAGTCAGCCTCACCAGCTCCCTTTTGTGATTGCAGTGCAAGCCTTCTCCTTGGGCAAAAAGCATGGTAAGAAGCTCTACGTGACCAATGGGGAGAAGATGCCTTTCTCCAGAGTAAAGGCTCTGTGTGCTGAGCTTCAGGCCACCGTGGCTGCCCCTAGGAGTTCCGAGGAGAATAAGGCCATCCAGGATGTGGCCAAAGACACCGCCTTCCTGGGCATCACAGATGAGGCCACTGAAGGCCAGTTCATGTACGTAACAGGTGGGAGATTGAGCTACAGCAACTGGAAGAAGGATGAGCCCAATGACCATGGTTCAGGGGAGGACTGTGTGATTATCCTAAAGGAAGGGATCTGGAACGATATCTCCTGTGCATCCTCCTTCCTGGCCGTCTGTGAGTTTCCCGCCTAAAAAGGTATGGCTCAGGCCCCTCCTTCAGTCCCTGCCAAACTCTCTGCTGCTTTGAAAGAGAAAGGTGCTGGTTTTCTTCTGCCTGGTGTCGAGTCCTTCCTTTATGGGGTTGGGAAGAAAATGAAGGGGATATATTTGATCGTGGGATGAGGAAGGAAAAAGAGGCTGACTGTGGGGCAGGAGGGTTCTGGTCCAGCCCAGAGCAAAGGACACCCTGTTCGAGGAGCACAGCCCTGAGCCAGAGTCCACCATGGAGTGGGCCACATCTAACTTCTCCTTTGATGGGAGGACACTGCAGGCCATCAAGGGCCCCACCTGTGTAAGAGCAGGCAGGACATTTCATGACACATCTACTTCCTTTTCTCCAAGAATTACCACTACTTGACACCAAACTCTCACCCAGAGTCCTCCCGATGGCTAGCCCAGCCCTCACTAGGATGTGGGTATTGTTTCCAGTTGTTCATGAGCTGCCCCACACAACCTTTCACAACCTAACCTAGCAGGCAAAACCCTACCAGGTAGGCTTGGTACTTACAGCTCAGCGGCTAGGGCGCCAGCCACATACACCAGAGCTGGCGGGTTCGAATCCAGCCAGGCCTGCCGAACAACAATGATAGCTATAACAAAAAATAGCCAGGCCTTGTTGCAGGCATCTGTAGTCCCAGCTACTTGGGAGGCTGAGGCAAGAGAATTACTTAAGCCCAAGAGTTAGAGGTTGCTGTGAGCTGTGATGCCATAGCACCCCACTGAAGGCAACATAGTGAGACTCTCAAAAAAAAAAAAAAAAAACACAAAAAAAACCCCTACCAGGTAAAGTTATTAGTCCTGGTAATCCCTTCACCCTGCCCGGGTAGCTGTGTCACTCTCCTTCCCCACCCCCTTCACTAGGGTGACCTCGAGGACAAAGAATAGCCTTTCCTTCCTGCACAATTTTAGAAGCCTTGGTTGGTATTGCGGTGTACTGCAGGAGAGTCCTGCAGGGGACGTCTTTCTCTAAGACCACCGGGGCCTTGACTCCCCTTGCTGACCAGCAGTCTCCCTCCAACCTTTGCTGTGACATCCTCATTCCATCATATACGCCAATGGGCACATTATCAGTACAGACAAATGAAAAAACTCCCCCCAAATGAGCTATAGGTCAAATTGTGAGGCCCCAGGCAGTCAGCAAGTGAAATGTCTCTTCCCAGCAGGGTCCTGGCACTATTTTAGCCCACATTCCTGCTCACAGTCATGGTGTTTTTCAGCTGTCTAAGGGCGAAAGGATCTGAGATTACACAGGCCCTAAGCCATAAACCAGGGGAAGAGAGCGGAAGCTACATCCAGCAGCCACATCATTCACATAATGAGATTTGAACATTTTTTTTGAATGGGTTAAGGGCCACTTTAACTTAGTGAAAAACTTTGGTTAACCTTAATTTTCTATTTTATTTCTGTTTGTATCTAAAACAGAAAAACAGCTCATGGTTAGTAAATGCTTGATGATTACTTTTGAACTGTTACATCAAAAAATTATAAATGTGCCAAGCACTGTGGCTTAGACCTATAATCCTAGCATTTTGAGAAGCAAAGGCAGGAGGATTGCTTGAGATCAGGAATTCAGACCAGCCTGAACAACATAGAAGCCCCTTATCTCTATAAAAAATACAAAAATTAGCTGGGCATGGTGGCATATGCTGGTGTCCCAGCTACTCGGGAAGCTGAGGCAGGACCATTTGAGCACTGGAGTTTGAGGCTATAGTAAGCTGTGATCATGCAACTGTTCTCATGCCCACTCAACAAAGCAAGACCTTGTCTCGAAACAAACAAGCCCCCAGGAAAACCCCTCACAAAATTACAAATGGACAAATGGGTCCAGGAGTCACAGACTCACCCCCTTGGGATATGTGTCATTACAGAGCCCTTGACCTGGAAGGCTGTTTGCTAGTTATTGTGTAACTGATTGGTTCTTTGGAGCTTGCCAGGAATCATAGATTTTGTGTTCTTTTCATTAACCAGGAAGGGATTGGATGTCATTGGGGGCCTGGGCTGGAAATGCCAGGAAGTTGATTTTGTAAAGCCACGTTGTCCTGGTAACACCAAGGAGACCTGCAGTCATCCAGAGGGATCGTGCATCTGGATCTGGCCTTGCAAGGTGGAGGCACAACACAAGCTGACGGGCTGCCAGGAAGAGGGAGGCCCTCAGGGCAAGGGTCCATCTGGGAAGGGGTGTTTTCTTTCTTATTTATTTTATTTTTTGCAGTTTTTGACTGGGGCCGGGTTTTAACTCACTACCTCTGGTATATGGGGCCAGTACTCCTTTGAGCCACAGGCACTGCCCTATTATTTATTTTTTTGAGACAAAGTCTCAAGCTATAGCTCTTGGTAGAGTGCCATGGTGCCACAGCTCACAGCAACCTCCAACTTTTGGGCTTAAGCGATTCTCATGCCTCAGCCTCCCAAGTAGCTGGGATTACAGGTGCCCACCACAATGCCTGGCTATTTTTTGGTTGTAGTTGTCTTGTTGTTTGGCAGGCCTGGGCTGGATCTGAACCCATCAGCTCTGGTGTATGTGGCCGGCACCCTAGCCACTCAAGCATGGGTGCTTTCAACGCTGGTGACCACCTGCGTGGGGAGGGGACAATTTCTCATCTGTGAACTAGTGGTTTATCTATCCAAAACAGAAGTCATGGTTAAAAGAACTGGAGTGCAAGAAGCCATTTATTTGCGAAACAAATGCCATGAGCGGGGCATGGTCCAGCTCGCCCTCTTCCAGCTTGTGTTTGTGCCGCTATATACATCTGTTCAGAGTAGTGACCAGCAGAATTGACTGCGAGGCTTGACGTAATTATAGGATCTTGGCCCCATTCTGGACCCAATAAATTAAAATCTCAGAAATATGTCATCTACATGAGGTCCTCGGGTAATCCAGATGTTTGGCCAGTTTGGGAAACCACCGCCCCAAGAAACGTAGTCACTGTAGTGGTCCCTGCCCGCCTCACCATACAGGGCGGCCCTAGAGCCGGGAAGCCAGGGCTTCTCCATTCCTTGCAGATCCCAAATAATCATCCTCAACTGACTAGTGCCCCACTAGTATAAACTTCCCCCCATCTTTCCAGGGTCTTTCTGCCTCCTGTGACTTTATGAAGTGGGTCTGGGGTTGGATTAGCTCTGAGGAGGGAGTCAGGGGACACACATGTAAAGCTCTGGGCAGGTGAGACTCTGAGGGCATGTGTGTCTGTGGGCTTGGGGCTGTTGCATGAATTTTTGTACATGTGCATGTGTATCTTCCCCCACCCTGCATCTGGCCTGTGTGCACTTCCCTCACTGGGGAACACTGGCTCTGAGTGGTGTCAGAGGCTCTGGGTGAGGAATATAGGTGCTTGGTCATGGACAAAAAGCTCCATAAGTGACCCTAAGCTGTGTTCTAGGGTTCAGGGCTCAAAAGAGATTTTGGGGCACTAATAAGACCCTCTTCTGCTGCCAGGTCTTGGGTTTTATTACACCATTGTGCACTCACCTGAGTCCTTATCTGACCACCGAATCTAAGGTTGCTCTAACCCCAGACGTGATTAGGACACTCCATTTTATTTTCTTCTTAGCAATCAGCAAGAAGATATCATCATGGCCATGTGCTTGTGTAAGTGGTGTTGGTGTAGCAAAATGGTTAAGATCGAGCACTCTGAAGGCAGACTGCCTGGGTTCGAATCCTGGCTCCATCCCTCGGCACATCACATACACTGTCTACACTTCAGTCCTCTTTTTGGTAAAACTGGGCTAACAACAGTGCCCATCTCAGGGGACTGTGGGGGAAGAATGAACAAGTTAGGCAATTAAATCAGTACTGGCCTGCAATAAATGAACATAAAACAAGCATTCGTCCCTGCTGTTGTGATTGGTACAAGACTGTATCACTCACCTTTGCAGTCCCAGTGCCTTGAAAAGGGCTGGCAGCCACAAAAACACTCAATTAGTAACTGCTAAAGAAACAGATGAATCAACAAATGTGAATCTGAGTTCTCCCGGAGATGCGTGACCCTACTTCCTTCTCTGGAGCTTAGCTCCACTTCAAGGTGGATCCAACAGAGAAGCAGCAGAACTCATTTGGGATATGGCTTCAGGCCCTGCCTCCTTTCTCTTGTGTGTCCCTGGCCTAGTCAGTGTGGCCATGTGCACAGTTGCTGTGGCCTCATGTTGCTCTCTGCTGGTCAACTCTAAGACAAGACCAGAAAGCCCACAGAGGCTCACACACTGTGCCAGGTGACCATTGGGGGTCCCAAGTAGCCCTCTCCACTTTGTCCTCATTGCTACATCCACTTGTGTTGTGCCTCCACCTTGCAAGGCCAGATCCAGATGCACGATCCCTCTGGATGACTGCAGGTCTCCAGCACACCGGATCCTGACAGCCCTCATTATCCGGCAAGCCCTGAAGACAAGTGGGATTCTCTGCTGCTGGTCAGTGTGTCTGTCCATTTCAAATCTAGAATGTGAGCTCTTTGTGGCAGGACCCACATGCTGCTCTTGCCTGCTCCTTAACTGCCTCCTCACAGTCTGTATTGCAACATTATCTTTGCTTTTTGCCTTTGGGCTATTGGAGAAGTCCATTGGCAGAAACACCAGGTTCTTGCAGAGGTCCCAGAAGGTGCCTTCTCTGGGCTCATGGATGAAGCTCAGGGCATTCCCCTTGTCGGGTTGCTTCTGATCCTGTGGGGCAGTGCCCTCTTAAGCCAAGGATGGTGAACATTGACATACATATGTACCTCTCCTCTCCTACATGCATGGCAGACACAGCTAATTAACTACCTCACCCTAGCTAATACCCTGAAAGCCATTTTAACCCCATAGTCATTACCAAGGTACCTGAGCTGGTGTGTGGAAAAGGATTCATTGCCCAACTTTGCTCAGTGATCCTGATATATTCAGCTACCTGTTCATGTAGGAACCTATGGCCTTGGCATGGACAAAAGTGCCACTTCTCTGGTGAGAATGTCCTCTGGAGAGTTCACCTTGCCCAGCTGTGCTGACTCTTTCCTATGCTCTGGGAAACACAAACACACACTCAATTAGTAACTGCCGAATGAATAATGAATGAATAAAGATGTCTCGGAACAGTTTTAGGATAATCTTTTCTCCTATGCTGACGAAGTCTTGTTCCTAAGCATTCCAAGGGCAGGAGTCATTTTGGATTCACTATGGGAAAAGGAATTTGGAGAATCCAGATGTGGAAGCACCCACCTGTGTCTGAGCTGGATGGGGAAGGGAAGAGATGGCTTAGCATCACACTCTCTGTTCCACGGTCATTCTTGCCTAAGGCACCAAGGTTATGGGCTGAATTCCAGATCAGAAAAAGCAATGCCACCTTCCTCCTCCCTTGCCAGGGAGCTGTAAACCACCCAGAACTTCAGGGCAAGGGGTGTAGAACCTGACCCTAGGCCACAGAGCAAAAGCAAGGGAAGGGTAGGGAAGGATGATGAATTCCATGAATCCTTGATTTTTTCAATCTGGATGAATGCCTAAAAGAAGGTGAATACATTATGTCAAAGAATGTTAAACTTTTTGTATCTGTGGTTAAAGTTCTTCTCTGATTGTTGCTATTAATACTATTATACATGTTGGCTTTTTTTTCTTATATAGATTTATCAAGATACATTTTTCTAATTTGAGTTTTAAAAAATCTGTTTTCTGGGTTAATTCATCATTTCTATTATCATTTGTTTTATATTTCATTAATTTCACTCTTATATTTTATTTAATCCTTTATTTTTTGCTTTAAAGTTTGTCTTAAAAGATGAAATTTTAGTTCAACTATTTTTGGTCTATAGTTTTTATTTAAAAAATTTTTAGTAATGAAAATAAAGTTATATATATTTTTTTCTGAGTATATTCTTAACTCTGTCCCACAGGTTTTAGGATACTTATTACTGTTTGATTTGAGTTTCTTTAATTACTACTAAATTGTGCATTTTTTTCATGTCTCAGTACTATTGACCATTAATATTTCTTCTCTTATGAATTTCCTCTTCCTATTCTTATTCCATTTGTTCTCTATTTAGATATTAATTTTATACTGATTTATCTGTTAGGAACATTGCAAATATATCAGTATTTTTCATGCTGTTGTTTACTTTTTAGCAGGGAATTTCTTATGTATTGAGATCTATCATTATTACAGCTGTAGGTTGCTCTCTCCAACAACATTCTCACATTGCTCTAAGTGATCATTACTTATATTTTCTTCTAATTTTGATTTGTATACATATGTGTAATTAAAAGAATCTAGGCTGGGTAAGGTGGCTCACACCTACAATCTCTGCACTTTCAGGGGCCAAGGTGAGAGAGGATCACTTGAGACCAGGAGCTCAAGACGAGCCTAGGCCACATAGTGAGACGCCTGTCTCTAAAAAAACCACCTTTTTTTCAAAACTAAGCAAGTTAGTGGTGCATGCATGTGATTCCCAGCTACTCAAAAGGATTGCCTGAGCCTAGGAATTCAAGGTTATAGTGAGCTATAATTGGTCTACCTCACTGCATCCCAGGTGACACAGCGAGACCCATTCTCTTTTTTAAAAAAAAGTCTAATTTTATTTTTCTTTTAAATATGTACTTGATTATTTAACCCGGCATTATTGACAAGTCATCTTCCTGTAATTTTGGTATTCTATTTCTATTATGCATATAGGACATGTGCATACTGGAGCCCATTGTGTACATACGCACACTGGGCCCATTTTTAGACTGCTTGATCTTTTTCATTGGTCTGTTTATTCCTATGTTATTAATGCAGTTTTTAATTATGTTAGCTTTATAAAACCCAAATCCATTTTAATTACCTTATTTTAAGCAATTTTCTTGACTCTTCTAGGACTCATTCTTTCATAAGAGCTTTAGAATCACTTCCTGAGTCCTCATAGCTTCTGTCACTCCCTCTATTTTTGTAATTTTCTGTGATCATTTTATAGGGAATGTAGTAAGTATCTAGATTATTTGTAGAATTCCCATCCTTCTCATCTTATTTCTGTTCTCAGGCTCTCTTTAGCCAGTGGCCAAGTATCTCAGGCTGGCCCCAAACCTACCACCTGTTTCCTCCTCCTCAGAATGTATTTGCGTGGCCTGAAGTTGCCCTCTGATCATTCAGTCTTGGCCTGGCCCCAGCCACTTATACCTGAAATGAAGTATTAAGGGAATTAAAAAATAAATATGCAGCAGGGCTGGCAGTGAGATCACTGTAATTTTCTCAGATCAAAGGGCCTACAGGCATCTTAAAAACACTTGATTCAGTCCTACAAATAGGCCTTTAAAAATTACCAGTTTTCTCAGGCAAGGCCCTCAAAGTCCCTCTCTGCGTCCCAAAGCTGCGTTTCCATCTTGGAAAGCCCACAGGTCCTTAAGTAAATGGAGGTCAAACATGATAATATTCAAATGTATCCAACAAGGATGGGCTGCAGGTGCTGCAGTAACAGCCCCCAATATTGCTCAGAGTCCAACCTCACGATTCCCCAAGGCTACTGTTTCCCTCATGTTTGATCAGGGTTCTAGAATGCTAGATTGTACAACTTTATATCTACCAGTCCTGTGATCACTATGGTAGCAGAAGAGAGAGCATTTCAGAAACGTGCACTGGTCCTTGTCTGCTTCCACCTGGAAATAACCGACAACACAGCTATTCATGCCTGCTTTCCAAAGGACTTGCCTCAAAATACTGGTAAAAACAGTAAAATCTACCATGAAATGTCCGCTGTCACCTATACAGAGGCCTAACAGTCACAGACAAATAGAGTGGAGAGTAATCAAATATGTCTTGGTCTCTGAGTGGTTTGGTGATTGAACAAGGAGATGGCTCTCCCCTATTCTCCAGTTTAAAAGCTTTTGTAATCCGTCCATTCATTTAATAGCCACTTGTTGGACATCTCTATTGTCAATGTTGGGATACTACTTTTCTGTAATGTTAGGGAAGTGCAGGCCTTCAGGATCTATGCAGCCATGACTAGCCATTTCCATCTTTGTATCCAGTGCCTGGATAAATATTTGACATATAAATTAATATTGTATTTCTACTAATAGATATCTCATTTCTTTCCTCTAGTTTATAGGCAAGCATATCATTAAACTTGAATAAAGGTGACATCTGGAAGGTGAGAATGGTTGAGGATGCTCTGAAATTAAGCAACTCGGTTGTCAGTATTGTATATCCTGAGGATTCAGAACGAAGACAAGATTCTAGAGAACATCAGAGGGCCTCCCCACTGACTGATGATCATGGGATGTGGGCTGGTTTGAGGACAGAGGTTGGAAATCAGGAGGAGATTTGTGTATATGCTGTCAAACTGAGCAGGGGCTTCCCTGTGAAATTGCTATGAAAGTTTCCTCTTGTAGATGTAGATGGGTCTCAGCCTCCTGCCATGATGGCATCATGAGGGCCAAAACATCTCCTGAAAGTGCAAGAGTCACCTACCTATCCTGGCTTCACTTGTCACCTAGGCTATTAAATGAGGGACCCTGGCTGCTATGGCTGAGGGGAGCAGACACTGAGATCTGTCCTGACTTGTGCCCATGGATGTCAGTGTAGGAGAGACCTCTGTGCTCAAGAACAGGAGTGAGGTCATGAACTGATGGAATAATTGCCTCAGTCCTCCACTCAGGCTGTATCTGAAGAGCCCATAGCACCCTCCTTGTCTCTGTACTGGACAGCAATCAGATCCCTGTAGCCCATAGTGCTGACAGATCTGAAGCTTCTTCTTGGGGTTTGGGGTCTCAACATTCCGGGCCTTCAACACTACAGGAGGTATTTTTCTCTTCACGTGGTCCTGCCACTCTTTTCTCCCCTTATCAAAAAATAGGCCAAGCTTAAGTTTTAAGTCTTTTACAGGGTCTTCCAAGACCATCATGACTTTGCATGGAGCCTAGTGACCATAATGTACTGCGTGCTCACACCCCCCAATAAGTCTAGCTGATTAGAGGCAGGTAGCCTTATTTCCATAGGAGTTTCATATTGATATTAGGTGAGCATTTCTGATCCCTGAGCAGCAGTCTCTGTGAAACATGATTCTCTCTGCCTTGGCAATCAAGAGACCAGGGAGCAGAGAAAGCCAGTGTGCAAAGGAGGGAAAGAGGCAAAGATGCACAGAGAGAAGCAGAAGCCGTGGAGATGGCAGGGCATTCCCTCTGCTCCCCTAGTCCCTTTTGAGATCATTCAGAAATCTAGGGGGAAAAATGCTTCTCATTGGCTTCAACTAGGTCCAGTTGTTTTCTCTTACTTGCAATGAAAAAAAAGTCCTTTTAAGCTCCCTCAATGAGTGTGTCCAGGTGTGGCCTCTTCACTGAAGAGTTGTTTGGTCATTATTGTGTAACTGACTAATATTTCAGAAACTGACAGGAATTGAGAATTTTTTTTTTTTTTTCTTAGTAACAGAGAAAGATTTTAGCACAGAGCCTGGGCTACATGCTGTATGAAGTGTAGCTTTTGTTTTATAGATATGATGTCCTATATAGGAAATGTGCCTACAGGAGAGCTGGGAAGAAATGTGGAGTTTGGAGGAGTCTACTCCAGAGAAGACAGTCTCCCTGGTCCCTGTGAACGAAGGGGAGAGTGGCTGGATTCCTGTAGAGGTGAGGGAGTAATTTGCCTTTCTTATGGGGCTGTAGTTCATCCACATGTCATTGCCATTTTTAAAACACAGGTGTCAATGTAAATCTTTTTTTGCAAGTGTTTCAATAAAATCAGCTAAATATACAGGGGTCTTTTTCCTGTATATTCAGGGGCCAAAGGAAAAGCTTCTGGGTCAGAAGCTTATTCGTGACCCATCTGCTAAGACTAATACCCCCTGTGTTCTTGCACAAGTTCCCCCACCCACTGTGCCTTGATTTGCATATTTTAAAAATGAGAAGGAAGATGTAACTAGTTATCTCTGAGGTGGAGTGGGGAAAAAAACCACTAGGTTCTTCCAACCACGAGGAATATTGGAGGTAAATTTGAGCTTGGTCAGACACCCTTTGTTCCCTGAGATTTCAGATGGTTTTAGAATTAATTGTGCAGCTGAATTAGCCAGGTATAGTGGTGTGGAGGCTGAGGCAAGCGGATTGCTTGATGCTAGGAGTTTGAGGTTGCTGTGAGCTAGGCCAATGCCACAGCCTTTTAGCCTGTGCAACAGAGTGAGACTCTGTCTCAAACAAACAAACGAGCAAACAAGAATTGTCGGCTTGGCACCTGTAGCACAGTGGTTATGGTGTCAGCCACATGCAGCAAGGGTGGCAGGTTCGAAACTGGCGTGGGCCAGCTAAACAACAAAAAGTGCAACCAAAAAAATAGCTGGGCATTGTGGCGGGCGTCTGTAGTCCCAGCTACTTGGGAGGCTGAGGCAAGAGAATCACTTAAGCCCCAAAAGAGTTTGAGGTTGCTGTGAGCTGTGATGTTACAGCACTCTACCGAGGGCAACATGGTGAGACTCTGTCTTTAAAAAAAAAAAAAATTGTCCATCTGATAATCCTCCCATGAGCCAAGAGGCAGGACTATTGACTCGTGGGATGTAAAAAGATCCTGGGCAGTGCAGGGATGAGGAAGAGTCTATGGGGTGCAGGGCCATGCAGTCTTCCTGGGGAGGCAGATACTACTTGCCAGGTCACCCTGACATACTGTATAGCTTCTGAAGCTCAGACCTTAAAGCAACAGGCAGCCATGGAGGCCTCCCAGTCTTAGGGCTCTGGCCTGCATTGGCCAGAGGAGTTTGGGATCAGCAAGAGTCCAGAACAGGGATATATATGTGGGAGCCATAAGCCTGTAGAAGGATTTAATGTCAGCGGACAGGATGAACTCATATCTGGAGTGAAACGAGATAAGAAAATCAAGAGTTGAGGCTTGGGCACACCACCATTAAGTGATCAAGTAGAGGAAGAGGAACAAGCAAAAGAAGCTGATAAGGAGAATCCAGGAGGAGAAGAGTCCAAGCAGGCAAGAATGGTGTTCTGGAAGCCAAGAGTAGAAAGTGTTTGTAAGAGGAGGGAGTGATTGGTAGGGTCAAATTCACTAATAGTTTCAGAAGAAGGACTGAAAAGGAGTCATTGGGTTTGGGGACAGGGAAGCATTAGACACCTACTCTTATCCCCTGCAGGAGACAAAAGCCTTTGCAGACCAGCCCCTTCATCCCCTGGCAGGTCTTCCAGTGTGTGAAAGCAGTCATGTTTTACTCTGAGAAGTGTTTGGCTCTGTTCTGTAGAGAAGCCTCAGCCAGCAGAGGTGGTCACCTTTTTATTAGGATGTCGGCAGCTCTCAGGTCCGGGCACTGACTTGCTTGCCAGCCTACTAGGCCAAGCACCAACCCACCCAAGTGGCTCAGAACTCGCAGACCACAAGACGGTGCTCTCCACAAGACTTGTCATTCCACTTGCCGTTGGTGTAGATCTCCACACAGTTCTCTGTGTTGCCATTGTTGTTGGGTTCCCCTGGGGCCCAGTTAGAATAGACCAGGGCCTCCCCTGTGGGGTAGGTGAACTTGCCCTCTGTCTTGGTGTCCGTCATGCTCAGGAAAGCACTTTTGTTCTGGTCTATGACCAGCTGTTGCAAGGCATTGTTCTCAGCCTCAGAGCGTGGGGATGCCAACTGTCCACCAGCCTGTATGCATATCTGCTGTGCTTCCTCAAAAGGTTTTTCAAGGCCTACTGTCTTGAAGATCTTTTCCCCTACACTTCGGCCATTGGGGAAGAGCTCAGCTAGGAGAAGAGGAGATTCAAGTTGGGCTGTGGCTGCACCTGGTCAGAGCTCAGAGACACAGATACCTCTGTGCTCCAACCTGTGTTTCTCAGACCTCCCATTTGGGGGTGTCAGGGCACCAGAGAGAATGTAGGTGAGATACTAAGTTCCAGAGCATCCCCAGCTCCCTTATAAGGTGGTACCATTGTTCCCCATTTACAAATGAGAGCATTAGAGCTCAGAGAGGTTCAGTAAGAGGTCTAAAGTCATGCAACCATCAAATATGCATGTAGGGATTAAACTTCCTGATGTCAAAGCTCAGACATTTCTATTTCAGCTTAAGGTGTATGCCAGAATCCATTTCTCAATTACTATGTAAAATTAAGCATCTTTTCTCAGGTTGATAACCATGTAGTCTGGGCCAGTATTTGAGAGTGTAGAAAACACAATACAGTCAGCCACTGTCATCCCTGCATAAGAAGCAGGGTATGTGCTGTATGATGGGGTGGGGGAAAAGAGGATAGGGTGGGATATCTGAGGGCTGTCATGTGCTAATCTCTGCTCATGGCCTACTGGCATGCACTTGGGGGATGCCCGGGCCAGATGGGGGAGATGCCAGGGAGGGGAGAAGGGCAAGGGGTGCATGGGTGTCGGGGGTGGTGGTGGTTTGCACTGGAGAGAGCCTTGAATGGGGAGCCAGAAGACCAAGCATTCATACCCACCCTGGGGGGGGCAATGACTGACTGAGTAGGCAAGGGAAAATCACTTTCAGGATTCCAATTCCTCATCTCTAAAGTGAAGCCTCACTTTATAAAACATCACTTATGTCACATGTCAGGTAGCTCTTTATTCCAGTTCATCTCCATCCTTTTAGCCTGTGCAATGGGCCTAAGAATGGATATCTGCCAAGGACGTTGGTCCCTCGGACTCCAGATAGGCCTGTGCCCTTGAAGTTCTTGGGATAGCCAGGCTATCCCCTGGCCCACTGATCTTCACCTCTGAGCATTTCTAACAAGGGCTCAGAGGAAAGATTCTCCATGGGCTCAGGATGACAGGCAGAGCATCCCTGGACAAGGTCACTGCAAGAGTTCATGTGCTATTCCTGGGTTTATGTTCCACACACCTAGGCAGGTACGCATGTGGATATGTGGATATCCTTGTCCATCCATGCAAAGGCACCTGGGAATACCTAGGGTCAGTCTGGATGTGTGCTACATTCATGTGTGCTTGTAGATCTGAGCTCACGTGTATAGATGGGTTTAGAGTGAGTGGTGGTATTTAAATACACACATATGCAGTGGGTGCATATGCCATGTTCTTTGTGTCTGCGAGTGAGTGCACATGCAAACATGTTTGTGGAGAGAGGGAGACACACCAAAAGCTTAAAACTCTCATCTCCAATTCTGGGTTCTTAGGAGCCAATCCTACCTATGTCTTATTCTATTAGGCCCCTTTATGCTCTACTTCTTCAGATAACTTCTTTTTTTGGTTCACTGGCATTTCCCTGAAGGCCATGGACTCATAGCAGATGTCAGAAAGGGCAGAGGAAGAGCAGGAGCAGTTGGGGACCAAGGTGTACTGGTGCTTATGTTCCTAGAAGCCTCTGACTCCTCAGGGTTCCAGAGTTAGGGCAGAATCTCTGCTCTAAACACCTTGGGAGCGGCAGACAGAGCCCAGCACTGGCAGAAGCCCCAATGCAGCCTGCCCACTACATAACCCAAGAGCATCTAAGGTAGGATATTCGATGACCACACACCAAGGTCAGGCCCTCATCCAGAGCAGTATCCTAGCCCCAGTTCCTAGGGAAGGTCCTGAATTCTGCGCTGCCCCAGGCTGGGCACCAATGGATCTGAGTCTAGGTTTGGGGATGTACCTGCCCAGTTCTGGCCCCACCCATACCATTGTGAGCCCACTCCCTGCTGTAGTCCCAGGTCTATCCCTAGACTCGGTCCTGGCTTGTTCCCATCCAAGACCTGGGGCCAGGCTCAGCCTCAGGCCCTACCGAATGTCTAGTCCCAGCACAACCCCAAGGCAAGGCCCAGACCCAGTCTGGGGCCCAAGGTCAGTGGCTGTCCCAGGTCCAGATCTAGGACTCACCTTTCTTATATTGAGAGAACGTGGCTTGCAGGTGCTGCATCTGTCCCTGTAAGGCCTCCACCTGCTTCCTCAGAGCAGCAACATCTGCAGGGGAAAGAAATGGCTGAGTGAAGACTTGTCCAGACAACCTAGGAAGAGCTCAGAGTCTGGGTCTCCAGGGAATGGTGTCCAGCTGGACACATTTGGGGGTGGCGGTAAGGAGCAGAGCTGGCCCCCAGCAAGCTCACATCTGCCGACTCAGTCAGCCCCTGCTCCTCAGGGTGTCTTACGTTCTGTTATGGATAAACTCATCTCTACACCTCACTGGCATCAAAACAGATGACATTTTGACTCCAAATTCTGGGAATACAATGGCATGTCCACTTTGGGAGGTTGGGGTTCGGGGTAGTAGAACAAAAACACACGTTGCTCATGTGTTTCCCGTCCATTGGGTTCTTTGATGATCAAACCTATCCTACGAATGGGGAAGGCGGCTGCGGTTTTCGGAATGCTCAGATGGAGAAGCTGCTGGGGTTTGCCTTGCCATGAGCACTAGGTGGCTGAGACCAGAACCCAACACTCCTGCCTTCCAGCCTGTCAGCCTTTCCTGAGTTCTGTCTCTCACCTGTCATTAATGGGGCCCACATCCCCGAGGACAAGCGTCTGAGCTGAAGAGGACCTCCTCTTTTTCCACATGCTGTGATGAGAGTTTCCAGGGCCAGGAGCTGCTACCTTACCTGGAAGGCCACTTTCTCCCTTGGCTCCTTTCTCTCCAGGAACTCCTCTGTCCCCCTTCAGTCCTGGGGGTCCCCTGGCACCTGGAGTTCCCTGTGCACCCACAGCTCCAGGAGGCCCTGGGGTCAAAGAAGGGCTGGCTGAGCTGTGTATCCACTTTCTAGCATTTTCACCTTCCCTGAATGCCCAGTGATACACTCTTGCTATAGAGAGACTGCTCCCAGAGCCCAGTCACATCCCCTCTCTGTCCACAGAACCTCCCTATCCCCCAGCAAACAGCACCCCCTGGGTATAACGGTCTCCATCACCCAACTCCTAACCTTCCCTATATGCAGACTGTCCTAACTGCTTAGCACTGCACTCTTTTTAAAAAAAAACACTCCCTGGAACCCCCAAATTCACCCTCCCTGGATATGTGCCCTCCCTGTTGTCCAGCAATACCAGTTCTGGCATTACAGGTGCAGAAGAAAGGTGTAGGCATTGGCAGCCCCAAGTGGGCACAGAACTAGGTCTAGCCCAGCACCACCTCTTCCCATTGCTCACCTGCTGCCCCAGCATTTCCAGGGGCTCCACGCTCACCAGGGGCACCTCTCTCTCCCTTAGGGCCTGGAAGGCCTCTTGTCCCTGCAGAGCCCTGCACGCCCGGGGCGCCCACTTCTCCTAAAGAAGAAACACATAGGAATAAAGGCAGCTGAGGGTGTGTTGGGGAGGGATGACTCTCTCAGTGGTGAAGGCCTTTTACCCACAACTCCAAGGTCTGAGAGAAAAGTGAGGAGATTGCTCCTTGCCTCCTGGGGTTCCTCTGTGGAGGGTAGACTACTGTAAATAGGAGAGTGTGGGGGGAAGTGTGCATGGCAACCAGCCTTGATGGTTTGGGCTCTTCCCGGCACTCTGAGCAGGCCTCAGGTCACTGGACAGCTGCTGTCATTTCTCCTCCCCACCCCTCTCAGACTGGCCACACACTATCCACCTACCTTTGGGCCCAGCCTCTCCTTTTGGGCCTGGGTTGCCTTGAGGGCCTATGTTCCCCTGCTTCCCCGGGGTGCCTTCTTTCCCTGCTGGACCAGGCACACCTGGAAGTCCTTGAGGTCCTGAGGAAAAGGACAGTCCAGTCAGTGACACTGAATGCTCTGACAGGGGGAGTGCACAATAAGCTGAGGGTAAGAACAGAGGTTGAGAGGTGCCATTGTCCTACTGCCCAATAGTAGGCCCCATCTGTCCTGAAATAGCCCAGTGCCACCTGCAGAATGACTTTTTTTCTTCTTCTTGGGATGAGCTCTGGGCCTGCCTGTTGTGATACCTGGCAAAGCACCACCTGGGACATCTGAGTTCCATGCCCAGCTACTCACCACGTGGTCCAGTGTCTCCCTTTGGTCCAGGTCCTCCAGCACAGCCATCGTCCCCTTTGGGCCCAACTGGGCCAGGTGGTCCGGGCATCCCTTCTCGCCCTGTGGCTCCTGGCAAACCTGTAGCCACAGAAGAAATGGACAAAGCCTGGCTCCGGGTCTTGAGGGAACCCCTTGCTTGCAGGGTCCAGTCCCTGGAATTCCTTCACAATTCTGTAAGAGCAGAGACATCCTACCCTTGCACACTCTGGTTCAGTGGTGGTCCAGGTATTAGCATATCCATATATAGGTGAGAAAACAGTATTTCCAGAGTGGGGGGGAGGGTGCAGGCCCATCTAACTTCCCACACAGTGCTCCTTCCCTGCCCCAGAGCCACAGTGTGGACATCAGGCAACCTGAGGCTTTCCTCTTATCTATCAGGGGAGCAACATTTACAGTAGAAGGGACACCAGACAGGTGATGCTAACTCATTCATTCAGAGACTTATCCATTCACTCACGCATTTGTTCACTAAGAACCCAACCATGCAGCACCTCCTTTGTGTTTAACACCAGGCTGGATGCAAGTGTTAGCATCCAGTCCTGCTCTACAAAGGACTCAGGATAAACTCTGAGACCAGTGACAGATGAGGAAGACAATACATGAGAGGTCCCTCATCTCATAGCTCATACACACATGCTCAGGACCATCTTCCTCAAGGAGGAAGTATGACTTAAAGGATGAGAGAATTTAGAAAGACTTGCAGAAGGAAAGTGACATTTCAGACTTGGGAACCATGCTGTCAGGACGGGAGAGGCCAGGCCTTCCTGAGGCAAGAGTGTGGCTGTGGTAGAAGTGACCAAATTTGCCTGGTTAGCAGACTCTGTGCTGACATCCCAGCAGCAGCACCACCACCTGGAGACATCTGAATTTCATTCATCCCCAGGGGGATTCCATGCCTGTGTCCTGCTGTTGTTTACAGTCAACACTAGGGGTGAAATAGAAGCAGAGAGTGTTATAGGACAGGCCTTACATCCCACAGCTGCAGACTGAGCCTCATGTGGGCTTTGCCTTGGCCAGGCTAACAGCAGGCAGATGGGATGAGAGAAAAAAGTCACTGTCTAGAAGGGACCGTTAGAGGCTGCCCGTTCTTTGCACACAAACCATAGAGGACAGGAGAGCTCTGCAGTGGGGAAGGGGTGTCACCCTTGACAGCAAAACTCATGCCTTCCAAAGCACTCATTTTGTATTCTGGTATTCCCAGAGACCTGGTCCTTGATCCTAGTGTCACCTGAAATGAAGCTTTATGGCCCAGCATTTTGGCTGCCTTGGCTTCTAAAATTCCTCTCCCCTACATCTTGCATTCACTCATTCATTCCACAAATATTTACTGCCCTTTTCTACATTCTGGGCACTGTCCTAAACGCTGGGGATAAGTTGTGAACAAGGCAAACAAAGAATCCCTTCCTCCTGGAGCTTCAACTCTACTGCATGGAAATAGTAAGAAATGAAAATGTACACCATATGACATATATTTGATAATACTGAGTGCCTCTTAGAAAAAACTAAACACAGAGTGTGTTGGGTGGTGGCATCTGTTTTAAGTAGAGTCTGGTAAGGGACACCTCATTGAGAAGGCAGCCTGTGAGAGCAAAGCCCCAAGAGAAGGGAAGAGTGAGTCACAGGGATGTCCATGAGAAGAGCAAAGGATGAGGATCCAAGAAGGGAAAAACCAAGTGTGGTCGGGGACCAGCAAGAACCAGGATGTTGGAGCCGAGTGGCCTGGGGCCCTGGAGTCAGGGCAGCAGGCAGGGATGGAGAATGGACTTTCTGGACTGTGGACTGCTGTGAGGTGTATGGTTTTACCCCAGGGAGGTGGGCAGCCCTGCAGGAGCTCTGCTGCTGAGTCCATCTGGGCAGGAAGGAATAAGGAGTTTCCTCCCAAAGGCAGGATCTGGGTCTTACTTACCCTCCTCGTATCTGGGGCATCACCACCATGACCCCAGCTCCACCCTCCACTCTTGATCAAGGGTTTCTTTTCTCAGGCCCCAATTTTTCTTTTAGCAACTTCTGGGGACTACACACTTCAAAATCTGCAGGGATGGCTGTCACCAGTGTGCAGACTTTGCCCGCACAGATGTCCTTGGGTCAGGATTCTGAGGATGCCCAAGCTCTCTAGGACATTCTGAGGCTCATATGGCCAAGTGACTGGAATTGAAGGCCATAGAGGAGCCTCATTCTGCACTGTCCTCTGAGTACCAACCCAAAGCCAGGCCTGGGGTGTGCGTGGGGTCAAGCACAGGCACAAAAGAGGGAGGTCTCAGCCACATTCCATGCAGCCAGCTCTGAGGCCCGACATGGGAAAAGTTCCCTGGTGTGGTGAACCCCATGTCTCATCTGAGTTCACCCCTGGGCGACCCTCCCAGGCCCTTTCGCATTGGGAGGTGCTGTCAGTCAGGGGCAGACAGACACTCACTTGCCCCTAACCCCACAAGGCCGAGGGATATTGCGTATTCTTTCCAGATTAAATGTCATTAGTTTCCTTCTTCCTCAAACAAAGACACTCCAGAAAGCTGAAACCATATTTGATGCCTATGAAGCCCTCGCCCTGTACTTTGGTGGCCCCTTGGTTCATGTTGCTGGTTAATTAAATTCTCCCTTCTTACTAGTAAGACCCAGGTCCTCTCACCCTGAGTGAGGGGCAGTATTTCCAATGATAATTGCCTTACTCATCTGTACCTCTGGTAACCTTTAGAGAATTCACCTATTTGGTACAATAGGAAGATGCAACTTGGTCCTGAAGACTCAATAAAAATAAAGCCTGAAGCTCAATTATTTGTCACTCGTGATAGATATTACTCCTATTTGCAGATAAGCAAATTGGGACACAGTGTCACTGGGTGGCTTGTCCTGGAGTTCCCGTGTGGAGGTGGAACTAGCAATTAAGCCCAGACCTGCCTAATGCAAATGCCCATGTCCTTTCCACTTTCCAGAAGGGTAGCTGTTTAGCCTCTCTGCATCAGTTTTCTTACCTGTCAAAGGAAGATAATATGTCCCTTGTGAGACTTTTGGGTAGATTAAATGAACTACTCAAGTGAATGCCCAAGCTCCTTGTGTCATGTATTAGGGCAAATCCTTTTGACTAGGCCTGAGTTTGGGGCCTTGGAACTTCATCTTTTTCCACCTTTCATGGAGTATGGTTTAACTAAATATTAAAAATATTTAACACCCTGCATAAGCATCATTTAATCAAAATGATTAACTGCTGACTGGGGGCACAGGACTGTAGAAGGCCCCAAATGTCAGTAATTTATCTACTATTTGCCTGTTCTTGGGATGGGAGATATCTCAGACCCAGGGGAGAGATCAGGGCAGTTGGGTGAATGAGGGAGGCATACGGGGCTCAGCACAGCCACTGGTGTGCTGGTGGAGCAGAGTGAACTGAAGGTTGGAGGAAACGGCACTCCCTTCCCTCACCCAGCAGGAAGAAGCCCATCTTCAAGCCTTCCATAGCTGAGTATTCAGAGTTGCCAGGTTGGTTACAATCTCAGTGCCCAACCAGACCCACAAGCCCCTGGTCTACCTGGATCCCCCTTCTTGCCCTGGGCGCCATCTCTCCCATCCCGTCCATCGCGACCAGGCAGGCCATTTTCCACTGGGCCACAGATGACCAGGGTGCAAGCGTTGGCCACTGCTGTCTGGGAATAGGTCTTCATTTCTGCTTCTAGGTACCCTAGAGGCTGTGAAAGCAGGACCAGCACTGAAAGAAGGAGCAGCATGGCCTGGGGAAATGAACAGAGAGAAAAGACATGCTCTTGGCTCAAGGACACGAGTTAGGACTTGGCCCAGTTCCTGGAGGTCAGGGGACGCTCCCATTCCCTCCTTCTCTCTTTCCTGCTGTGGGATCCAGAGCAGCAGAACTCCACAAGCAGTTTACAGACAGGGTGAGCACATGGTCTGGCATTGGAGGGCAGGAGTTACCCAGTTGCAACTCTGATACAGGTTGACACCACAGCCCCCTATTCCCAAATGACCCATGTGGTCTTTCTTGCACCTTTCCGTGGGCACTACCTTTGGCCTGGTGGCATTCCTCACTGAGGCTGTCTGCCTTCACAGCAGGAGGGATTCAGTGAGTGTCTTGGGGAGGACTCCGCCCCTCCCGGACCTCCTTCTCCCTGCCTGTACCATTGCAGCAGTTGGCTTTGTTCAAAGTGAGCGTATTTCTTCTCACTTGTTGCCTTGTGTGGACGAGCACCGGTACCCACAATGCTGGTCTGAAAATGAGCCAGAATCCTAAATGCTCATTGATGTCTGTCTTGAGCACGGGCATTCCTGGACCAGATGCTCCTTCCATGAGAAAATTCCCAGAGGAAACCCGGGCGAAAGTTTAGCATCAGAGATACCAAACAAGCAGCCAGAGAGACCCTGAGACACCTGCAGTTCTTTTCGGACTGCCTGAGAGGGCTCAGAAAAGAGATCTTATGGGGGAAGGGGACATGCCAGGCAGGCTCAGTGGGGTGGAAGTCTAGGCTGGGGGGAAGGGAGAGAAGCTACCCAATTGCACATCCAGTTACCTTCCAAGAGGGTCACAGGTACTGAGGTCAGACTGGATATAGGACCCAGGGTGGGTCACTCCCTGTGTTGACCATCTTTCCGTTCAAAGAGCAGCTGGAAAGTTATGAGTAAAAGGAGCTTGTTGGAAATGCAGAGACTGGGAACAAAGCCAGAAGGCCCTGTGCGGAGAAGAGGGGTGTCCCCAGGCCAGGCGGGGTGGTGGTAGGGGAGGGGCTTCCTGACCAGAGTGCCCTCTTCCCCACTGCTGGTGCTTCTGGGCTGTGGAGAACCCCTGTTTTGTACTGGCCTCTTTCACTTTTGAACTCACCGCTTCCCCAGGTCTCCTAGGAGTCTCTAGAACACCTAGGTGAGCTTGCAGCATGCAGTAGCTACCTAGAATCTCTTGTTCCAGCAGAGGCTTGGTCATGAGCCCTGAAGGCCAGACCTGGGCCAGAGCAACCCCATGGCCCTGCCTAATTCTGGGGAAGAATGAAAGGCAATAGAATGGGCACGCTGCCTACCAGCTTGAGGTGGCACAGAAGGCACCACCACTCACTGCAACATGCAGGACCTTAGAGAGAGCAGACTCCCAGGTCTTCAGACCCAGGATTCAGATGGGGCATCTTAGCTGGGGCAGGATTCAGTGGGCGGAAGCCCAGCCCCAGCAACTCATGCGGTGTCCACTTGACACTAAGCTATCAGAGTAAAATCTTACTGAACATTGGGAAATCAGAGACCTAATCCAGTAAATACTTTTTTTTAAGTAAATACTTAAGTAAATACTTATGAGAGAAGCTGATTTGTTCGTGTTCCACAAGCAGCTGACACCAGGAGGGTGTAGAAGCCAGGTCTATGAACGTCTGGCCTGTCTCCCCACCGTCCTTCTTTCTGAAGCAGTCAGGGAAGGAGCTGGGAGAGAAGGTGGAGTCTCATTTTCTTTTCTTTCTTTCTTTCTTTTTTTTTTTTGAGACAGAGTCTCCCATGGCATCACAGCTCACAACAACCTCAGACTCTTGGGCTCGAGCAATTCTCTTGCCTCAGCCTCCCGAGTAGCTGGGACTACAGGTGCCCACCACAACACCTGTCTATTTTTAGAGAAGAGATCTCACTTTGGCTCAGGCTGGTTTCGAACCTATGAGCTCAGGCAATCCACCCGCCTCAGCCTCCCAGAGTGCTAGGATTACAGGAGAGAGCCACCACGTCCGGCTCAGAATCTCATTTTCTACCAGAGGCCTCCACACAGTGGTGTTTGGGGTCTGGGCAAGTAGGTACCACATCCCACTCTTCCACCCCCACAACCCCAGCTCAGAAAGCCAATCTCCCACAGAACTATGGGGCAGAAGAGCATCATATTACCCCACCACATTCCCCAAGCCCATGTCCTCACTTCCTAAGCCTGAACAGCTACGCACACCTTTTCTTCCACCAGACTGGTGGGATGAATTGCTCAGGTGGGAAAGGGGATATTCACAGGATGTGGGGAAAATAAAATGAGAAGCGAGAACAGACACACTCACAGGTTGCTTCTGCTAGGCCAGGAGCTCCAGACAAACTAGGCTTTGTGGGGCAGGCACCCACTATTTATGCCTGCCTTGTAACCGGAGCCACCCAGCCCCAGCCTTATGAGAACTTCCTTCAGGAAGTGGGGCAATTTTTCTCTTTATGACTCACTCACCCTTATCCCCACCTGCCTTCTGGAAATCTGCCACTGATCTACATAACACTATGAATATCTGTCACCTCAGAGTTTGTGAAACACTCTAAGGCCCCGATCTTGTCTGTACCTCACTGCAGCCCCTTGAGTTAAGTGGCATCATCACTGTCTGCATTTTACAGATGTCCAGGAATCAGAGGTCCAGAGACTAGCAAGTTGCACAATGACCTACAGAGATTGCAAAAGCAACTCCCATCTGTAGACAGCAAGAGCCAGGACCTGCCATGTCCACTTCTCTCCCTCCTCCATTTCAACAGCACTGCTCAGATATTGGGAAAGAGCTGGGAGCTGCTTGGCATATGAGGGCACTGATGGGGCGGGTGGGGGTGCTACAGAGGCAGCGGTAGGGGACCCGTCACCTGGAAGGGGTTCTTCTTTTGTGTCCTGCCCCAGGCCTTGTGAAGCCTCCCACTGTGCTTTTGTGGGATGGACTTCCCTTAACAGGCCTAGGTCTTGCCTTTGTCAGGTGTGCTCCTTCCACACCTGTTGGTGTTGCCTTGCATTGCTCCAGTAACTAGTTAACACCCCTGAGCTGTCAACGCTCTGCTGCAGCCACCCTCAAGACTACTCTTAACTTGAGGGCCTGTGGAGCAGTTGACCACTTGACTGCACTTGTGATCATCTCTGCTTGCTTCTAGATTCCTGATTTTGTCTCTCTCTCTCTTTTTTTTATTAAATCATAGCTGTGCACATTGATATGATCATGGGGCATCATACACTAGTTTCATAAACCGTTTGACACATTTTCATCACACGGGTCTACATAGCCTTCCTGGCATTTTTTTAGTTGTTGTGCCAAGACATTTACATTCTACATTTACTAAGTTTCACATATATCCTTGCAAGATGCACCACAGGTGTAATCCCACCAGTCCCCCTCCCTCTACCCACCTCCCTCCTTCCTCTCCTCCCTCTCTCCCTTCCCCCCATTCAAAAGTCCAAGTGCCCATCGATCCACGAATGGATTAATAAATTGTGGTATATGTACACCATGGAATATTATGCAGCCTTAAAGAAAGATGGAGACTTTACCTCTTTTATGTTTACATGGATGGAACTGGAAAATATTCTTCTTAGTAAAGTATCTCAA